>PVKP010037206.1:0-21825 GCA_004027715.1 Plecturocebus donacophilus | reverse complement strand
ATAAAATATATATTAATATATATTAATAATAAAATAAAAATTATATATTATATTATATAAATATATATATTATATATAAATTATATATATATATTATAAATATATAAATATATATACCTGCTATAGTAGATAAGAGTGGAGACCTGCTGGTATTCACTACATCTTGATCCCAAGAAGAAATCAAGCAGAGGCTTTTAGTTGTCTGCAGATTGGATTCTGTTTCCCTTGGTGATTTATTAGCAATACTGCAAAAGTCATGTATTTTGTATTTGAAGGAGTTTTTTAATCCCTTTGACCTGCTCTAAATTCTTTCAGTAATACTAGTAATTGTTTTTCTAACCATGGTCCACTCTCCAAAGTTTTATATTCATTCTCTCATGTAACAGTTAAGATAGTCCTGCGATATAGATAGGAAAGCTAGTGTTATCCCCACCTTTACAGAAGAAAATGATGCTTAGAGAGGCCAACTTACTTGCCTGAGTCCTAAAGCTAGTTAGTAACAGAACAAACAGAAAGAGACGGTACGTCTTTTAACACTGGCCCCTTCTATTTCCTAGTCTGTTCTCTTCTATTCCCTAACAATGTCTCCTTATTTTGCTGTATTTTCTCTGCATGTCATCCCCAAATCATTGTTCCAGACCACAAGCTAATGATAAAGATAAAGAAGATCCATCACATAGGATCTTAGAGCAGGAAGGGGCCTTAGTTCAGCTGTGTAAAAGATGTCAGTGACTTGTCAAGAGTCAGCTGATGATGCTGTTGGTGGCAAAGCCTGGATGGGAACTCATTCCTTCCCTAAGCCAGTACTCCTGCTCCAGGCCACCCAGACCAAACCTCCCACTGAGATGCTCCCCTGAGTCCTTAAGCCTGGTGTGTTTGCCCAACAAGCCTCCAAAGGGCCAGAAGGGGCCTTTTTTAAGATGCAGCTTCTGAAGGGTTCAGAAAAGAACCAGGAGAAAGGCAGGTATAGAGAAACAATGAATATTATCACTTTCAACAGATTAGGTACTGTGCCAAGTTTTTCCATATATTATTCAAAAATGCTGTCTCATAAATTAGAAAAGCTAGTCAGAAAAGACAGCATGGTGGTTGTAGCATAAGCTCAGAGTCACCATCTGGGTAGAATCTAAACTCTTCCACCTATTAATCTGCAAAATGGGTCTAATACGTTTCTACTTCATGGAATGATCATGAGGATTAAACTAGATAACCCATCTAAAGTTCTATTATGTGGTACATATAATAAGTACTTAGTAAATATTTGATATGGTTTCCATTAATATGATAGGTTATTTCATTAATAAGGTAAGTATGATGATCTCCTTTTTCCAGATTAAAGAACTAGGATTCAGGACTATAATGTACATTTTCAGGAAAACCAGTATCTACAGTGACCCTGCTCTAAGCCAGGCTGTGCTTAGTCCTGAGTACTTGCAATAATCCTGTAAAGTAAGCATCATTAGGTCCACTTTACAAATGAAGAAATGGAGGCTGGAGACATGAGAATGCATGGCCCAGAAATCCATTACTGATATCACTAATTTTTGAGATGTTATTACTCTGGATAACTTGTCTAAACACTAAATTGGTATATTTCTTACCAATGGTCATTTAAATGTGTGGAAAAAACAGCTGTGCAATTTATTTTCATTATATTTATAGGGTTAAAGTATTCTGAGAAATATTATTACCAATAGTACATTTATTTGTCCCCAAGCAGAATAAATTCTGAAAGAGATGCTATGCATTTACATATAAGAAGCATCAAAATGTCATAATGTTTGCAAATAACATTTGTAATCCCCACACAAGAGTAATCTCCTCTAGAGGTCTCATCACCCAACCAGGCCTGGAGAAAAGCACCACTCATTCCCTCCAATTTATGGTGTTTATCTGAATTTACACCACTAACTACAGGGCAGTCTTGATGAATCACAGATTATCAAATCCTGTGAATGCACTCATGAGTGTGCATTGAGCTCCCTTTGCCTCTCACAGAAGAGCTCATTTCCATTCCTCAGAGGGACAGGAAGCCTCCCCAATCTATTTATCTAAACACTGTCCAAGTCCAGCCACTTTGTGGCAAGCAATAGACTCAGATGGTATGAAAAGTAAGCATTTTTCACCAAAGTAAAGCAGTTCTAATGGCAGAAGTCAAAGCTGCAGCTGCTGCTGGGAAGTATGTGCCAAGACTCTACAAAGACAGACAGTTGACTAAATCTGATTTAATATTTAAGACCTCTCTAAGAAAATGTGATAAGTTGAATCCCTATGGGTTGCACATAGCAAATAATACTGATAGCTGATATTTGCTGAGTATTCACTAAACAGCAGGCACTGACCCAAGTGCTTTAACATGGATTATCCTACTTAATCCAAATAATGATACGAGGCATGGACCATCAGTAAACTCACTTTTCAAACAGGAAAACGAGGCTTAAAGATGTTCTGCAAAATGTTCAGAAAAGGCATATTTATGGAGACAAGAACCTCCATTCAGCATTGCCCTCGATTTGCCCACTGCTTCACTCCAGATGTTGGTATGATATTATGTCTCAAGCATTCAGAACACCTATGCTCTTCGCTACAAGTCACCTCTCCTCTCAAGGGATTCTCAAGGCCAAATGAAATATCAGTGTTTTGTTTTATTAATAGTCACCTCCTGTACTCGCCATGCAGTGATCTTATACCTGGAGACAGAAGAGAGGCATCTTACTCTTTCCTCTCTCCTCCTCCCACCAAATCTGAAACTTGAGACCACTGTTCTCGTGTGGCTCATACCTACAGGCTTATTCTGAGAGAGAAGCGATGAGAGGGAAAACTGAGGCTCTCACTTATCTATCCAGTTGCACACTCAAGGGAGACAGAAAAGAAGGAGCTGGCCTTGGTCTCTGGTGGGAAGTAGAACGCCACAGATGGGTGTCCTTGAGACATGGTGGCCCTGCCCACTAGTAAGTTTCAGCTCCCTAAGTGACCAAGGCTCAAGCCTATTCTGTCAATTGTGCTGGTAATCAGAAGGGTGAGAGAAAGCAGCAGAACAGTTTTATAATCCGGAAGTAAAGTGGCTCATGATGCTAATTGGATTATTATCCCACCCAGGGAAATAAGAGTAGGCATTTCTCATCTATGCAGTGAAATCTGTTCTCCTGTGAGTTGAATCTGTGTTTCTCTCTAAAGGCTAAACTTTCTCTCAGCCCAGCCTGTCCAAATGCAGGTTTTCCAGTCATGCTGGCCTTTGAGTATTTTAGTAGGTCAAAAGCACAGGAAAGAACAGTCCCTGGGAAAGTACTGTCCGCTCCTCACCAAACTCTTTGATTAGAAGCCCTATTCAAGGACAAAAACACAATTTAGGCTGTCCCTTCTCACAGTGCCAGGCATTTAGATTTAAAAACTTAATAAGTCAAGCCATCAGCCAGAGTTTTTCAGTCCAACATTTATTTTGTCTAAATTGAAGCTGTGAGCCTCTGTGTGCTGGTTTCACACTGTCTATGGGCATGCTGCAGTGGTTAATGGCATAGTAACAAATCCCAAAGCTCCTGCAAGGCCTGTCTGCAGATCAAAAGAAGAGCTTTTCCAAGTGATCCATGGCCCTTCTCCCAGGGGAATTTCTCAGCACTGCTCAGGGGACCACATTTACTCCTGAGTGGCCACTAACTTAAACATCAGGGAGAGGGAGTCCTGAAATGGATGTTACTTTGTCTTAAGACATTTTTTGGTCTCACTTTCACCTTCCAATTTCCATTGCTTCTCATCTCATCTCCTGCCTCTGACTTTAGCTCTCAATGTCAAAACTGCTTACTGGATGCTCCCCATCCATCCGTGGTTCTCAGAGTGTGGTTCCTGGACCAGCAGCTTCAGCATCACTCAGCAGCTGGTTAGAAATACAATGCACAAAAGACAGAGAGTATCTGTCTGTCTATCTATACATACATACATACATGAACATAGAACATATTCACTGATGAGAACATGGATCGCATTCATTGATGAGTGTGATTAGAATATATATACACACACATAAATATCAGAATATATATACACACATGTATATGTGTATGTGTATATATACACACATGTGTATATGTATGTGTTCATGTATATATATATTCTGATGCACACTCAATGCATGCTTCTGTGTATGTGTACTATATATATCCAATGCACACTCAAGTTTGAGACTCTAATACATATTCAAGTTTGAGAACCATTCTGCCATGTATCATTTCATTCAATCCTCTCGACAACCCTGAAAGGTAAGTATTATCCCAGTTTTGCAAATGAAGAAACGGAGATTTCGAAATGAAAAAGTAACTGATCAACATCACCTGACCAGTAAGTGGAGCCTGGCCCCTGGCCACCCTTCAACCTCAGCTCCACTCTAGTCCTATGGGTCTCCTGGCCCTTCCTGGAAAACATGGCAAGCTCAGCCTGGCTCAGGGACTATCACTAAGTGTTCCCTCAACCTCAGTGGCTTCAAAGCCAGCATGCTCACATGAATCTCCTAAGAAGCTTATATATACATACACGTTCATAATACACACACACACACATATAAACACACATACATGTGCGTATAAAACCATTTTATTATGAAAGATTTCAAACATACATGAACGTAGAGAGGACAAAATAATTAACTCCTATGTGAAGGGGGAGCCTATCAAAAAATCACCCAAGCCCCACCCTAGACCAGTTAAATCCGAATCCCTAGGGTGGGGCTTGGAATTCTTTTTAAAGCTCCCCCAAGTGATTCCAATGTGCTTGAACTTTGAGAAACACTCCCGGATTCATTTCTGCTCCAGATATTTGCATTATTCAAATCAGCCAAATGTTACATCCACAGAGGGAATTTCTGGACTCCCTTATCTAAAACATGTCACATCACCCCTGGCTACCCTGCCATGCTATCTCTCTATCCCTTTATCTCACTTCATTTTCTTTATAGCACTTTCTTTAAAGCACTTTATAGCATTTTCCACTATGAATGAATATGAACCATGTTCAAGAAGCTCATTCATTGAAGCAGCAGCACCATCTTCCTTCTTCACCACTTATCCCCACAGTCTGTGAAGACAGTAGCATATGGGAGGCAGTTGATGAATATCTCCCAAATGAATAAATGAATGCTAGTGGAACAGAGCCGAGATTCTAACACAGGACTATCTGACTCCAAAATCCATGCATTTCCCACAATACCCATGGCAGTCCTGGTCTAATTTTGCTTTAGTCTCCAGAAACACAATGTAGCTCTTGCTTTGAAGCAAGCTGTGTATTTGGTACTCCATTTATCAAAGTAGACTGTCCATGTTAGTTCCTAAGTCTTACGTGGCTTGCTCAACAACTCTGGGTCTTATTTCCGTTTGTAAAATAAGCCCATTCTTGCCTATCTTCCACATCTGTGTAGAAGGGCAAATGAAAACTTTTATGTGACAGCATTTATAATTTGCAGCATCAAATAAAGTTATTGTCATTACAACATGGAAGGGAAATAAGAGAAGAAAGGAAGGAAACAGAGTAGGCAAAGAAAGAAGAAGTAAAGGAAATAAAAAGATGACAGGCAGCATGGTTTAGAAGAAGCTTTCCATCCAAAATGTTGTGATTTAACAGAAAAATAGAAAACAAAAAATTCATCAAAATGCTGTACATCCAAAGTGCCCTCTTGTCCAAGAATAAGATTCAGAATCATCTGTGCCAACTAAAGAAAGGACACAGTTATATTATTTTTATTTTAAAATACAATTTGCTACATTGAAATTTCTTTCAAGGGCCTCTACTCTTGTTTCAGTCTTTTAAAAACATGTAACATTAACTTTGTTACAGTATCATTTAAATAATGGTTACAATTTTGTTTTTCTCTATCCTTGTTTCAAATCCTGTTCAAGAGCCCCAAGGAGCCACATAGCTTTGGTCTTAGGTTGGCCACCTCTATGCTGAGTGTGGGAAGCAAAGCAAGGGGTCATCACAACCAGCTCATACCACACAGTGGCAAGCATACTATGCACAATCGGGTCCTTAAAGGACCATCAGTCCAACCAATGCCCATAACTTCATAACTAAGCCACTAGAATTCAGGGGAGCAACTCTTAGATTCATAGCATTCCATCTGACCCATTACAGAGTTTCAATAAAGGCTGAATGAAGTATATGTACAAATGGTCTCCAGTCTCCTTTCTGAATACAGTACTTGTGATATTATGTATATGTATATGTGTGTATATAAATATATATTAAATATACATATGGGTGTGGGGGTGTGTGTGTATTGTACGTACAGTACTAGAATGTGTGTATACACACACATCCACACACACACTCCAGGACTGTACATACAATACACACACACACACACACAAACACACACACATTTCTGTCCACTGTTTCTGGTTCATAACTCTCATAGCCCTTGTTACAGTGTTTTGTATGTTGGTGCACTTTAGGCCTCAGGGGTTGAGTCAAGAGTCATAACACCTTCATTCCAGAGAGGGTCCTCCCCCATACCCTGGAAGAAGGAATGCTGCATGGAGAGGCCAGAATAATCTGGACAGGATTTCTTGGGTTTCCCCAGTCAGTCTGTTAATATGAGCTCAGATCCTTTTCATTCAGTCACATTTCAACATTGTTGTCCATGCTTCAATCATACCTAGCCAATAAAGTTTCCATAAAAGGTCCAAGAGGATGGGGTTCAGAGTTTACGGATAATGAACTCATGGAGGTTCCTGAAGGGTGGTGCATCCAAGGAACCGAAGGTCCGAGCCCCTTCCCCATACCTCATCCTATGCATCTGAATCCTTTGCAATATCCTTTATAGTAAACCAGTAAACATAATCAAGTGTTTCCCTGAGTTCTGTCAGCCTCTCTAGTAAATTAACTGAATCCAAGGAGGGGGTCGTGGGATCCCCTGTTTATAGCCAGTTGGTCAGATGCACAAGTAAAACAACCTGAGGCTTTCAAGTGGCATTGCAAGTGGCAAAGGGGAGGGGGTTAATCTTGTGGGACTGGGACCTCAACCTACGGCATCTGACACTAATTCCAGGTAGATAGTGTCAACATTGAACTGGAGGACACCTAGCTGATGTCCACCACAAAACTGACTGCTTACTTGGTGTTTGGGGAGAAATCCTCAGGCATTTGGTCACAGGAGTTTTCTGCGCTAACTGTTGTTGGTGATGTTGAGACAATGAAAAAAACACAGTCTGAGTTTTTTTCTCCAGCACAGTACTGTACCTCCATGAATGAGGACCTCACCCTCCTAAGATGGTTCACCCCACATGCGGGAAGCTTTATTAAAAAAAGAGGGTGTGTGGCTTGGGGAAAGAGTAGGGGCTTCATGGGCAGATGGACTTGGATCTAAATCCCAGTTTCATTCACCACTTCTTAGCCATGTCCCTTGCATATGCCACTGACTTTCCCTGGACCTCAACTGCCTTGTTTGTATACAGGGAAGATGGCACAGTGGTCTGGGCTGGCTCGAGAAGAGGTCAGGTCTATGGACAAGTCATGGGAGAGAGTGATGGAAATGTGAGTTGAGACCAAGTTAGTTCAGTGTAGCCACCACGCAGCATTGCCTTCTATTTGAAGAGGCAATGCAGGAGCATGTTGAAGGCACAGGACTGGAGGCAGACAGCTGGGCTTGGATCCCAGCTGGAATCTTGAGCAAACAACTTAACTTTTCTATGCATTCGTTTCCATATAGGTAAAAAGGTGATCATCATAGTACTGTATCATAGGGTTGATGCAGGGATTGAGTATATCAGTACTTGCAAAACACTTAGCACTTGGGATTATAAGAAATCATGCAATAAATGTTAGCTATTACAAAGATGATTATTATTATTTCTGCAATCTATAGGTCACTGAAAAGGTAGTGATAAGATCACAGCTTCTCAGATGTTTGATTGTGCTGTGATGTGTAGGATAGAAACAGACAGGTGATAGGCCAAGAAACTAGTTAAGAGGTCACTGCAATTCTAAATGAGGGGTGCTGAGTACCCAAAGTAGTAAAGATAAAGGAAAGAAAATGGGAGGAAATAAGCCAGATGCTAGATACGTCTGAGCAGTTGAATCAACAAAACTTGACCAATGCCTTGATGTGGCTGGTAAGGAAAATGGAATAGCAGAGAAGATAAAAAGATTTTGTCTGGCTGGGTGTGGTAGCTCATCCCTGTAATCACAGCACTTTGGTAGGCTGAGGGCTGAGGCAGGAGGAGGATCCCTTGAGCCCAGGAGTTCAAGACCAACCTGGGCAATATAGCAAGGCCCCATCTCTAAAAAATAAAAATTAAAGAAAATACTGTCTGAAAATACATCAATTTTCAAACTGAGATACTTTTTAAAGCTACCCTAAGAAATTAATTCTTCCGGTTCTAGACTGTAAGCTTCCTGGTTATCTTGTTATATCCAGTGGTCCTGGCACTTAGCAAGTATTCGGAGTTTGTTGAGTGAGTAATCCATCAAGATATAACATCTGCATATTTAAAAAAAGTAAATAAGGCAGTTTATCCACTTGCAGTATCTGCTGTGTTCTGGATTATGAAAAGCCTAGCTCTACCAATTTGTAAGTATTCAAAGTAGCATGTTTTATAGTCCCACTAACTGGAGGGGGATGGACTGCCTCCAAAGCAAATATATACATATTTAGACAGGAAATTTCTTCACAATACCTATATTCTCCATTTATTTAGAGTAGGGTTTCTCAACCTTGGTAATATTACAGTTTGGGACTGGATAATTCTTCCCTGGGAGAGGTATGTGAGCACTCTCCTGTGCATTGTAGTTATCTACAGCTATCAGATTTTCACACATATCTTGACAAATTGGATTTAAACCGCCTAACAACACTGCAGTGAAGCAGGCAGAGTTTTCATTCCTGTTCAACAGATGACCAAATTCTAAATATTGCAAACGTTTGTTTTCTGTTTTAAAATATAAAAACTCTATATTTGATGTAAACAAAAATGCAATTGCCTAAAAAAGCTACCACATGTTTGACATTCACAAGATCATGAACCCTGCCTCCCATCTGTGCTATTCACTTATCTGGACCCATTCAGGAGTGTCTTCACCCTCGAGGGCTGCTGCTTCCATCTATGAAACACAGGGTTTAACCAGGTGAGCAGGAGGTATCCTCCTAGCTTGAACACTATAATACCGTGGTCCTATATCAGGAAACTTCAATTTCACCCACATTACCTGCGGGCAACTTTTAACCTACTCGCCATGCTGCAACTATTACACCAACCAACTGATGACAAGACTTGGATGCCAGGCCTCAGGGGCAATGCCTTCCACCTGGATGGCTACCTGGCTCCAAGGACCTTAATAACCAATCCTATTCCTCCTACGTAAGCAATCCTATTACTCCTTCTGCCTGAAGCTTCAGACTCAACTTATTAAGTGCCACTTAGAAGGAAGGGGCAACAACCAAAAGAAACGAGTCACTAAAACAGTAGAGCCTTTCTTGGCAACCCCCGACACTGACCACCTGAAAAGTTTTCCAGTCCCTGAAAAGTTCTGTTTCATTTCCTCCTCTATCCAAGCTCTAAGACACCGTCCCTCCCCGAAGCCCCCACGATGCCACTGGCACGCAATGGAGAGTGAGGATCAACGTCCCTTGTGGGCATGTGCACGGGCCTAGGAACCAGCTGACCCACGTTTCAACTGTCATTAACTTCGAACTACTTCCCCCGTGGGGCCTGACCTGAGGCTGAACTCCGATGACTCCAACTCCCCTGGATCTGCACGAGGCACTCACTTGGAGGCACCGCCCCTGCGCTAGCTCCAGAGCCCGAGCCGGGGCCGGGGCGGAGCTCCTCCCTGAGCCGGAGAAGACCCGCCCCTGTCCCTTCCGCGACTGCCGACCCGCACTACCGGCGGGGAGGTCGACCCCGTCGCGCTCCAGGCCCTGCGGTCCTCCAGCGGGTCGGCCGCTACCTGGTCCAGCAGCCGGTAGATGCTGATGCCCGAGGTCTCCACCAGCAGCTGCCAGTCGGCCCCGGCCAGAGCGGGCTGCTGGAGCTCGGCGCAGGCCTCCCGGAACTGCTCCTCCGAGAAGCTGCCCGCGGCCAGCTCCATCCTTCCGCAGTCCAGGCTCCTCCGCCAGGAGGACAGGCCGCGGGCACGCTTGATGTGGGCGTGGACCTCGGGGCGGGGCGACGGGGCGGCCCCAGCGTCATTGGCAGGAAACTGAGGAGGAGGCGGGGCCTAGGCAGGAGGCGCGGCCGGAGAGGCGAGCCTAGAAAAGTGGGCGGGCTGAGCAAGGGGTGAGTAGGAAACACAAGAGGTAAAAGGGGAAACGCTGGACTTGGTGTGGGAAAGGAAGGAAGAGCTGGGGAAGTGAGGAGGCTTCCAGAGGGAAGGGAAAGGGAAGAGGAAGGGAGACGGTGATGTCACTTCAAAAACACCTCCACAGTAGCCCATCCCATACTCCTTGCTACCCCCATAACCTACAGACCTGCTTGGGTGTCTCTCCTTTATCTTTCTGAATAAAGTAGAGAAAGCCTCTTTGGTAGACAAGAGAGGAGAAGTAGGCACAGTAGAAATACTGGAAAAATTCTAAGGGATCAACTGCTAGAACTATATTCCAATATAATTTCTCTTCTTTCTGCTATACATCTTAAAACATGATTCTGAGACAAGGTCCATTGGATTCACCAGAAAACTCAAGGGGTTCATGAAACCAAAACAGCTTAGAAACCTAACCCATAATGGATCTGCAAGGTTATTGCCACTCTACAGGGTAGAAACTGATCTGAAAGGTATCATAATATCCACCTAGGATTTCTGCAACTTGCATAATTTAGCTCACTGTGCAACTCAGGCATCTACTTGTTCCTTTAAAGTCCCTTGGGTAATACTGTATTTCCCACCAGCTGACTGTATTACCTGACTTTGAATAAATTAGGTCATTTAAACATCAAAACTACGTAAAAGCTACAAGTGTCAATGGAAACTCATGTTTCCTAATCTGTAAAATGGGTCAAGAATTGTGCTACCAGTCACAGCTCAGGAGGTGATTGGACACAGAATAATTTTGCACAGTGCCTGTCCAAGTAAATGTTCAATAAAAATTTTCACTTGTTTTGCATGATTATATTGAAATGTTTTTCTTCCCTTATTTGAAAGAAAGTTGATGGCAAATTCTTCATTTCTACGAATTTCCAGTCAGGGAAATGATCACATTTGGCAGGTTGCTTAGACAGAGCAGAGATTAATTATTGCTTTCTTCATGTCAGTGCTTATTCTATTTTGTTTTATAGGTGTGGAAAAAGAGATGTGAGATTTTCCTAGAATAAATGCACAAAAGTTTAGGGGCATACTTTCCCACTGTTTCATATGCTTTGTAAGGTTTCCATTTTTTGTAAATCTATATTTTATTTAAATGGAAATTCTTTGCTTGAAAAAGCAATTGAGTAAAAAAATGGCTATGAAGTATTTTCAGATATCTTCAAGAAATTCATTATAGAGTTAAAACTCAGGAGAAAAATATGCACTTGAATATGTTGATATTTACACTCAATTATTTTATTACAGTTAATGAAAGACAGAATAATGTGAGGAAATATTTTGTGGTATCTCTAAAGTCTAAAAATGCCTTGGAAAGGAATCTAGGAAGGCCTGTTCTTGAGCAATTGCCTTAATAGCCTGTTTCCTTTGTGAAAAAAAATCTCTGAAAGAACTTCTGGCAAAATGGCAGCTGAAGCTCCTGGCTTCAAACATTGAAATGTTGGCTAAAACGTGCTGGAAATGGTTTTAAATACATAGCTTAGCTGGAAAGTGAAAAGGGGTATTTCCAGGTTTCAGAAAGGGAAGAGAGAATGAAAGCCAACAACACCAGCTCTTGGATATTCTTAGAATGGATGACTGGTCCTCACCCCACCTCCCCATGCAATGTTTCCCTGTGGAGGAACTTTCATTAGGGAAATATGTTTGGCCTCACTCATTTGCTTAACTCCTACTCTGGAGAAGACGGGTAATTTAAATGCAGTCATGCATTACTTAACATCGGGGATATATTCTGAGAAATATGTTGTCAGGCAATTGCATCCCAGTGCAAACATCATAGAGTGTACTCACACAAACCTAGATGATAGAGCCTACTACATACATAGGCTGTACGGTATAGCCCATTGTTTGTTCCTGGGCTACAAACCTGTATAGCAGGTTACTGTCCTGAATACTGAAGGCAACTGTAACACAATAGTATTTGTGTATCTAAACATAATTAACACAGAAAAGGTAAAATACAAATATGGTGCTATAATCTTATGGCACTATCATCATATACACAGCCCAACATTAACCAAAATGTTATTATGCCATGCATGACTATAGTTGATGAGTTTAGGAGAAGGAACTACTAGTCATGTCTAGATCAACCCTTCTGGCTCTTCCTTTTTGACACCTGTCTACTCATAAGATATATGCATTCTCATCTGCCCTAAGTTGCATAGTAGACTTATTCTAGAACTTGAGCAGAGAACTTCCAAAGTAAGCCTAAATAAAACAAGTTGTGCCTGAGAATAAGGAGATGTTCAAAGACAAATAGAGTTATGTCAAAGAGATATGGGAGAAAACTTGAGATCACAAAGAATAGTTATAGATTATAAAATATTGATTTAAAAAAAAAATCCAGGCCAGGTGCAGTGGCTCACACATGTAATCCCAGCACTTTGGGAGGCCAAGGCACCTGAGGTCAGGAGTTTGAGACCAGCCTGACCAACATGATGACATCTTGTCTCTACTAAAAATACAAAATTAGCCAGGCGTGGTTGTGCATGCCTGTAATTCCAGCTACTTGTAAGGCTGAGGCAGGAGAATTGCTTGAACCAGGGAGACAGCGTTTGCAGTGGCCCAAGATTGTGTCATTGCACTCCAGCCTGGGCAACAAGAGCAAACTCTGTCTCAAAAAAAAAAAAAAAAAAATTCCATGTTGCCACAGTATTACTCAATTAAAAAAAAAAAAGTAGGGGAGAAAAATAGGGAAGGCAGAGAGGAGAAAACTTCTTCTTTAGAAGAGAATGCCAAATAATTCAGGTAAAAAGAATGTCGAAATTTGAAAACTTGCATTCCTTGACCCCTAGATGAATAATTGATAGATTTAGTCAAGGATCATAAATAAATGTTGCAACCACTGGGTGAAAGGGCATGGAGATTAAACTTTTCATCTGATTGCAAAGCATCATCCATTGATTACTTACTACTTACAGGCAGGAAATTGTAACTTTATAGTGGGAAGATCTGGTGGTTGCCACCTTAACCAAGCTATCAATTGCATCACAAATAGTGGGACAACTGACATCACAGCCTCCATGACATGATGCAATACATTTATATCATCTAAACATTTTTGCCAAAATATCTAACTCATAAATAGTCACAAGAACCCAATCAGACAAATCCAGAAAGTGGGAAATTTCTCAAAATAACTAGTAAAATAATTCAATATGGAGGAAACTATTCTAAAAGTCAAGGGAAATAGGAACTATGTGTCATGCATAAATCTTGCACCATGGATTAGGAAAAAGCCATTAAAAGGCATTTCTGGGATAATTGGGGGTATTTGTATATGCACAACTTTTAGAAAATATTACAAAATTATTGTTAACTTTATAGGTGCAAAAAATGTTATTGTGGTCGAGAGGAAGAATGTTCTTATTCTTGAGAAATGAATGCTAAATTATTTAGGGGTGAAGCAGCATGATACTTGCATCTCACATTCAAATGGTTCCATTAAAAAAGTGCAATTGACATATAGGTAGAAAGAGAACCAAAAGTGACAAATACAAATAATCAATAAATTTAGATGAAAGGTAGCCAGGCTTTTATTTTCTATTTCTTCCATTTCTATTTCTGCGTATTTGAAATTATTCAAAATAAAAATTTAGGGAAACCCCAGCTATGTGTATTTATAACAGACATAACTAAAACATAATTACACAGAAATGTGAAGGTAAAGATATGGAAAATATGTACAAATAAATCTGAAACAAAAGAAAGCTTGTGTGGCTCTGAAAATATCAGACTAAATGGACTTTAAGAGAAAAAAGTTAAGAGAAGTTTCTGAGTTAATGATAAAAAGACAACTCTTCAAGTATTCAGAATGCTTAAGTTTGTATTTATTCATTTTACAACTTAATCTCAAATACGTTAGGCAAAAATTATCTTCAATATAAGGAGAAATCAGTAAATTCATAATTACAGTGGAACATTTTAAGGCTCCTTTTTAAGAAACTGACTAAGCAGACCAAAAAAAAGGTAGATATGGAAGATTTCTGCATATAAATCATATGCTTGATCTAAAGGTCATATATAGAACCTCATACTCAATAAGTAGAACACACATAACATTTGCAAATCTTCATAAGGCATTCTTTAAAATTGGCAGTCTTGTAACCCACAAAGGATGTTTTCAACAAATGCGGAAGAATCAATATTGTTCTCCAACAACAATGCCAAAAAAAAAAAAGAAGGGAAAAAAGGAGCAAATAAACAAAAATATCCAGTTTCTACCCCCTATACATTTGGAAACTAAAAAACAAAACAAATACATACTTACTCTAGGAACTAGCCTACAACTAATTCCCTGTATCAAATTTATTTCTGCTTAGACACCTAGAGAGTGTTTTTTTTCTGCACTGACCTCTGACTAATGCTATATACCTGGCTTAAGATATTTAATGCTTTAAACACCATTTCTATCTATCCAAACTATAAATCCAATGGTATTTAAATAGGTTTCCATAAAGGGTGTTCAAGGAACTTGACATACCAATTCTAAAATTTGTAAGACAGAGTTAAACGTCAAGCAACTTGAAAACATAGGAAAGCAATTTTTTTAAAGTAGGAGGGAAAAAAGAAAAAATATTCCCTATTAGATATTGGGATTTACCATAAAGAAAATAATATAATATTGACCTAGGGGTAGGGAAAAAATAATTTAAAAAGAAATCAATGTAACAGCTTTCTATCCATAATCAACTCCATGTACATTTTGAAGCATAGTATATAAGCAAAAATGGACAATTTTAAAACTGCTGTTGGAACAACTGGCTATCCTTATTTTTTAATTATATTCCTGTATCATATTATACACAAATGGAAATTTCAGATGTATAAAGAACCAACTGCATAAGCCAAAACATGGAAACTTTAAAATGATAATATAGGATTAAACTTTTATGACCTAAAAGTTAGAAAACAAATTTCTTAAAGACGTAACACAGAACAGACCATAAATGATTAATTATTGCCTACTTTAAGAAGCAAGAGTTCCTGTTCAATTATACACTATAAATAAATTAAAATCCATCACATAGATTGGTAGAAGACATTTGTTACTAACACAGACAAACAAGGATCAATATTGAACATATACAGTGAATTTTAGAAATCAATAAGCCCAAATAATGCAACTGAAAATATGAGCAGTCGAAAAAACCCAAAGAGCATATAAACAAGGAAAAGCTGTTCTACTTACATACTAATGGGGAAAATGCAAAATAAATTGTACCTCTTCATTAACAGAAAATTGGTGAAAATTTAAAAATCTGACGTTAGGTGTTGGTGAATTTTCAGGGAAATGAAAGCTCTAACAGAAAACATTCTGGTTAAAGTGCCAATAGTAGTTTTAAAAACAATCTGACAAGACCTATTAAGTGTGAGAATACACACACTGTTTGACCCAGCAGTTCCACTTCTGAGTATGCCTGAGAGAACTGATAATATTACATAAGGATGCACATTATTTTAGTGGCAAAAACTTGGAAACGACATAAATATCCACCAACCATTGAGTAAACAAATAAATAATTAAACAAACAAATAAATACGTTCATCTGATAGCTTTTGAAATTTAAAAAAAAATCTACTTATAGATCATGGATAAATCTTGAAAACTGTTAAACTGAAAAAGCAGGTCACAGAAGTATGTACAGGGAAAGAAAATACATAGTGTTTATAAACTATACATATGCCCTGAAATGTTTAAAATGTAAAATAGGAAGGATCCAGATTAACTTCAACAGTAGCTGTAATATTTTATTTCTTTAAAAAATTATGAAGTAAATAAGGGATAATATTAAGTGGTGGGTTTGTGAATGTTCTATTATCATCTGTTCTTTTTGGTATTTTTGAATTATGCATAAATTTTAAAAATTCTAATAAAGATATAATTGTAATGAAAAAATATCAGAATAAAAACACCATTTTGGAATGCTATTAAAAAATGAATGAATGAATGAGTGTTCACAGATGCCCAACTGCATAGAGAGCACACATACATTACTTGTTGATCAGTGTTTTTTTTAAAAAAATTGAAAAACTGAAAGTATACAGTAGTCCCTCCTTATCCTCAGGGGATGTGTTCCAAGAACCCCAGTGAGTACTTGAAACCACGGAGAGTACTGAACCCCACACACACTGTGATTTTTCTTTACTGAACTCTATATATACTATGCTTTTCCCTATCTATACATACCTATGATAAAATTTAATTCATAAATTATGCAGAGTAAAATATTAACAATAATAACTAATAATCAAATAGGATAATTAAATACTTGAAGAAAGGCACTGCAGTATCTTGACAATCTGATAACTGAGCTGGCTGCTTTCCAGCAAATGAGTCACTTAATGTAGACAGAGTGGATACACTGGACAAAGGGATAATTCATATCCCAGGTGAAAGGGGTGAGGTGGTGCAGGATTTCACCATGTTACTCAGAATGGAACACAATTTAAAACTTATGAATTGTTTTTTTTCTGAAATTTTTTCATTGAATATTTTCAGACCTTAGTTGACAAGTAACTGAAACCTGGGAAAAGGAAATCATGGCTAAGGAGGAGGCTACTGTATATTCTTATTTACTAGTAAAAGCTACTATGCACCAAGCAATTGAGAAATAAATGAAATACATGGTATCAAAGCGAAAACATCTGGGTAAGATTAGAACTTCTCACTTTCCCTAAAGGTGTTTTTCACGTTGCAAAATCAATTTAGTATGTGGATTCCCAAGATGAGAACCAAGGACAAGTTCTAGTCACTTTAAGCACCAGACAAGTCATTTTAATTTTTTAAATCTTTTTACTTACCAGTGATATAAAAATAATAATATCGATCTTGAGGATTTGCTGAGGTGATTAAACATAATACAAGCAAAAGCACTCTGAAAAGTGAAAATGAACACGTCATAGGCATTTCTAAATGCTGCAGCAGAGCCGATTTTAATGTTTCAATTGCCATCCAAATCAGTTTAGTTCTAGTCTATGTACTATTGAATGTCTACCCCATTAAAGTACACTAGGATGCCTGTAATCCCAGCTAATCAGGAGGCTGAGGCAGGAGAATCGCTGGAACCCGGGAAGCAAAGGTTACCATGAACCAAGATCGCGCCACTGCACTCCAGCCTGGGCGACAGAGTGAAACTAGGTAGCAAAAAAAGAAAAAGAAAAAGAAAAAAAAAACACTAGAACTTTATCATGGTAGGGCAATGGAGAAGCAAAAAAAAACAACAACAAAACCAGTCATTTTATAAGCTTTAGAGACCACTGTTGCTGGCCTCTAAAGCTTATAAAATAACTTGCAACAGTCAGTTAATAATAGTTTAAGCCTGCTGAGTACTCATTATTGACCAGGAACTATGCTGTTTTCATTTAATCCCAACAATGCCACTGTAAAGTCAGTTCTCATATAATCTCCAGGTTGCACAAGAAGAAACTGAGGTTTAGAGAAGCGAAGTAACTTGTCCAAGGTCTCATGGGCAGGTCAAAGGCAGAGCTGAGGTTTAGAGTCAGTTCTGCGAGACTTAAAGCCCGCTTTCTCATGTTTTGGGCACCTATTATGGATGTCGAATCTGCGGGCATGAAGCAGTGAACGTAGCTTCTAACTCCATTACATTTGTAAAGGTCTTCATCACCAAAAGACTTTTTATGAACCATGGTAGCCATAAAACTATACTCTAATGTCATGTTGAAAAAGAATTCAGATATCACCTTTAAAGTAGTCTCTTTCTTATTTATGTACTCATTTGACAAGTACATATTTATCATGAATACATACTTGTCAAATGAATGAGTACACTAATAGATAAAATAATACATTAAAGGCTACATCCAAAAGCTCCTTCAGTATGAATTTTTATGGTTTCATGGCCATAATAGCTGTTGTAAAGTACAAAGATGTATCAGATGCAAAATCTGATTCTTAACCAGTACTCCATGTAAACACATGAACACAAACAACGAATTAAAGAAATTATTTTATGTACATGTTATGTTATTGAGTCTACCACTTTCATTTTACAGATGAAGGAAGTAAGGCACAAGAACACATTGGATAATAACTTTGTTATTCAGTTAGTTAAACCATGTTGTCATAGATCCACAGAAACTGAGGTTCCATAGTATATTTAGCCTGCTAATATAAGTAAAATAAGAACATGAAAATCCAATGTTAGGAAAGATGAGTTTACAGTTTTGTCTGTTAATACAAATACTTTATGTGAAAATTACTAAATAAAATTGACTGTTCAGAACACTAGGCTTGTTTGAATCCTGGAAGGGATCAGAGAATAAAGTCATCATTCACCTTTCTTCCAGTAAAGAGATTCCACAGACAAGCTGGATGTATTCTATTACGAAATCTCTTCCGTTCTCTGATTCATCATGGCAGGAGATCCAAGGTCAACACCGGGATATTTTAGCCCGAAAGTCTAGAGTTACACTTGTGTTGTGATCCCCAGACTACAGAACTGCACCCTCATACTAATCAGCATAAATATCGGTGCCTTTTTTCCTGCACCTGAAATCTTCTCTTTATAGTGGAGGTCTCAAGTTTGGATCAGAGTCCTGGCTGTCTTCCTCTGAGAAAGTAGACTATGCTCTGGGTGACTTTAGCAGACTGAATACAGACCACTTCCACCAGGGAAGAAAACTTATTTGGGTGCCCTCTACTTGCTTTTTCACTAAGGTTGTATGTCCATGAGGACAAACCAGATTTGTTTGGAAGTTCGAAAACCTTTCAACTATACTTTTCTGCTTTTTTCAAACCCTGGATCTGATTTGTCAACAATTTTTCCATTTCTACTTCCCACATAGCTCAAATCTGTTTATTTCTTTCTATCTGGACTGCCCACCCAGCTGAAGCCACTATCAATGTTGCCCTGATGAATCAGTGACCTTCTGACATCTCCCTGCTGGATCCACTCCCTACACAGAGACAGAGACAGCTGTGTTAAAATGCTAAGGAGATCATGACACTCCCTCCCTAAAATCCTCCCATGTGACTTCACAGTGCCTTAAATATAATTTAAACTCCTTGCCTGCAAAGTTCTGTGTTCCTTTTCAACTCCTCCACTCCCCAGGCTGTTCTCTCCACTTCACCTGTCCTCCTCAGCCCTTCACCCATCCCTACCCTTCAGGTATCAGCTTAAGCACTCCTTCCATAGACTCTCCTCCCTGAATCCCAACCCTCCCCCAACTCTTTCTCGTTTAAAACTTCAGCCTTTTTCTTTTTTTCTTGTACGAAATTTATAACATTTATTATTGGACTTGTACACCAGTAGGGGTAGCAGGAAAACAATAGAAAATAAATAAAATATTAATTGCTCTCCAACACTAATCTGAGTTAGTAATTACTTAAGTGTCTGTCTCCCACATTAAAGCATAAGCCGGACTGTGAGGCCTGCTCCCCTATTCACCACTGCCTCCCTGGTCACTAGCACAGACCTGGCATGTAATAAGTATGTAAATATCTGTTGAGTAAAATAAATAAGAATTCTGGATCTATATCTAGAATATATATGTATGTACATACAGAGGGAGAGAGATTTGGATCTACAGCTATATACATGTGTATGTATATATATACACATATTTATGTATAATGATGAATGTATTAGTCACCAAACCAAAGTCTTTTGTTAGTTCTATTAGCTTTTAAGTTGTTCTCCTCAGTTTTCTAAATAGACAATCAGACTGTTAAGGGGGAAAAAAAGAGATAATTTACCATAGTTTTTCTAATAGCTGTACCAGTCATTTTTCTTTCCCATGCTATTAAATGAGCTGGGCTGAAACCAGTGGTTTTCATAATGTCTCAGCAGATGCTCTTGGTGTCTTTGCAGGGGGTAGGGTAAACTAGCAGGTAGAGAGCTATAGGCTCGCTCATCTTTGCTTTACAAATAAAAGCTATGTTGTTTGTTTTCTGTATGCAGACTCTGAAAAAGAGTTTATGAGAAGCAGAGATTTTTCTAAATTTATTTTTGTAGAGATGAGGATCTCCCTGTGTTCCCTAGGCTGGCCTCAAACTTCTGATCTCAAACAATCCTTCCACCTTGGCTTTCCAAAGTGCTGGGATTACAGACATTGCATCTGGCCGGAGAGGCAAAGGGTTCTACTGATAAAAACAAGCTTGACAATCACTGAGCTAGAAATCCTGAGCAATGTAAACAGGAGTATCGCAGTCTTTCTTGCCTTTTAAAAAACTACCATTTAGGCCGGGTGCAGTGGCTCACACCTGCAATCCCAGCACTTTGGGAGGCTGAGGCCGGCGGATAACGAGGTCAGGAGTTCCAGACAAGCCTGGCCAACATGGTGAAACCCCATCACTACTAAAGACACTGAGCATTGTGGTGCATGCCTATAATCCCAGCTACTTGGGAGGCTGAGGCAGGAGAATCATTTGAACCTGGGAGATGGAAGTTGCAGTGAGCTGAGATCGCGCTATTGCACTCCAGCCTGGGTGACAGGGTAAGACTCCATGTCAAGAAAAAAAAAAAAAGGAAAAAAACTACCATTTATTGATTGTGTAATATGTGTCAGTGACTATGCTCGGTGCTTAAAAGTGTATTATCTAACTATGAATCCAATGAGTTGAGTATCTGTATTTCCATTTAACAGATGATTTAAGAAGACTAAAGGACATCTCTACAGATATACAGAAAGTAGATATTACAAATGGGATACAAATCCAGATCCCTCTATTCCAAGGAAATTTTCATAACCGCCAAGCCAAATAAGGGCATCTATTTGGGGATTCTTAAAATACTTTTTTCTGCCAGGCATAGTGGCGTAGGCCTATAGTCCCAGTTATTTGGGAGGCTGAGGCAAGAGGATCACTTGAGCCCAGGTGCCAGCCTGGGTAACAGAGTCAAACCTATCTCTAAACATACATAATTAAATTCAAATTTTAATTTTAAGAAAATCTTTTTTTTTCTTTAGCGTTTTGAAGACGAACTAATTGTACTTTTCTAAAATGGCCACAACAGTATTTCTCTTTCCACATAAAAATATCTTATATATCAGTATATTCCTGCATATAATATGCCACCCCAGACATAGGACATAATAGAGCCTATGTCCCCTTACCTTAAATTGGAGCAGACTTCTGAGTACGTCAGAAGAGATATTCTGTGACCTCCAAGACTAGGTCATAAAAGATGATACAGCTTCCTGCTTCTTTTGGAGCTTTCTCAGAACCCAGAGATCATGCCACTCCCTGCCTAAAATTCTTCAGTCACTTGACTGTGCATTAAGTACAATTCAAACTCCTTGCCTACAAAGTCAGAACTCAGACATCATTTTATTTTTTATTTTTTATTTTTTTTAAATCTGTGAAATGCTTATGCAAACTCAAGTGATTTATTTCCTATTATGTGATCACTTTTAGAATAGGTATGATATAATATTGAAAAAAATATACGTTTTGTGGATATGGGGTGGTAGGTTCTGTAAATATTTATTAAGTTTGCTTGTTCCAGGTCTGAGTTCAAATCTGATTTTTTTTTTCTTTCCTTTCCATTAGTTTGGTAGATCTACCTCCATCCCTTTATG
>PVKP010037205.1:0-21826 GCA_004027715.1 Plecturocebus donacophilus | reverse complement strand
CCTGCAAAGACTATACCTTCTATAATCTGCAAAGGCTGTACCCCTACGACCTGCAGGCACTGTGCCCCTATGACCTGCAAGGGCTGAACCCCTACTGCCTGTAAACTATGGTTTACCCCTACTGCGTACAGCTGTACACCTACCGCCTGCCCCAGTTGTGCCCCTATGACCTGCAGATGCTATACCCCCTACTGCCTGCAGGGCCTGTGCCCCCTACTGCCTGCAGAGGTTGTACCCCTCCCACCTGCAGGGGCCCAGCTGCAGGGACTGTACCCCCTAATACTTGCAGGGGCTATGCCTGATGCTTCACACTTACTTTTAGTCTATTCTGCTCTGGATTCATCCTGTGAGGCAGAGCAATGACAAATTCTGGAATACGCTAATTCCCAGGTCATGGCCAGCCTTTGAACATGACCCAATCCATTTAAGACCCCAGGGGCTGCGAAGTGATGATGAGAAAGCCTTGCTTTTCATTCCCAGGCAACTCTGGTGAATCACACAGGTAAAGCCCTGATTTGGGGAGGAGAGAGGCCCTTGGATTGGAGTATTCCTAAGACTGAAGCAAAGCCCAGCTCTCCTGCCACCTTCCCTTGGCATCCCTGGGTGTCAGCCTCCCTCCTCCACATCTCACAGTCACCACCTGTCACTGATCCCTCTACCGGAGAACCCCTGGCAGCCACCACCTTCCTCACACCACTGCCCTGCCCAGACCCCACCCTCGCCATGTCTTGCCTAAAACTACACTACCAGCTCCCAGCCTGACTTTTGACCTTAGAACAGGGTTACACTTCGCAGCATCTACAGTTCATCTTTCCTTGGGCTCCTCTTTGGCCCCTTTGCCTCCCTGCCCACCCCCATTTTACCATTCACTCATAGCTAAACTGCATGTCCCCAGCCCCCTTTCATCACTGTGCATTCCCCTCCGCACCCGCCACGTCGGGAACCTTCCTCCCCCAGGTGGGAGCAAGGCTACCATCTATGAGTTTCCACTACAACCTTGGCAAACTCCTTTCGTGACACTATGAGAATCCTATGACCACTGCCTCTTCACCTGCCTGCTTCCCCACAAGGTGGGCAGACTGGGGGCTGTGCCTAGCACTGCGTGGGTTCTCAAACAAGGAAGGCTGAAGAGGTGGGCAAAGAAGTCCCTTCTCTCACTGCTAGAGCCGTGGGAAGGTGGCCCAGGTGGCTCCCGGGTGAGGAAAGAGACTTATGTATTGCATTTATTGGCTCTGAGAGTTCAAACTACAGGTGACGAGATAGTCAAGACAGGCTACAGACCGTAGCTAGGACCTTGACAATGCTGCTTCCTGGTCCCTCTAGAGTCCCCAGTTGTTCATGAAAATTTTCCTGCCTCCAAACAAGGAGCCCTAACCCTAATTAACAGTCACACACATACATGTACACATGTGTCTGTGAACACACATGAAGTACTCTTTCCCCAGTCTCAAAGGTGCTCAGAATTCCCTAGCTAACATAAAGTACAGCTGGTCCCCTGGTTCTCGCCATAGTCATCCCCTGAAAGTGCAGGGACTGGCTTCTCTGGCGTTGGCAGCTACCAGGCTCCCACCTGAACTTCTCAGGTCTGTTCCTGAGCCAAGACTGCTTGACAAGCCCTGATCAGAGGCAGCTACCCCAGCACCAAAAGGAAATAGGAGTCTTCTTTTCAGCAGACGCCTTGACAGTGTAGCCAGAGCTCGTTCACGCATATGATTTATTCACTAATTTAGCATGTAAGAAAAACAGCTGCATTTTGCTTTTATCATCTTGCCAGCAGACAGGCTGAAGACAAGATGTGGACTGCAGACTTGTTTCATGGGGCCTTAAACATTCCTTCTCACTTGCCCGAGCTTGCGGGAGGCTCTGGTTTCAGAGGTTGTCTGATTTCACTGACCTAACACAAACAAACACAAAAGTAAAGCTCTCATCAACACATAAATACCGCAGGGATGGTCAGGGTAGCCATAAAACCCATGTTGACCAAGCCCCACTTGGAGAGCGTGCTGGTTGCCAGGACTGTCTTGGAATTTGGGGAGTAAAAGGTGCTCAGTTAGTTAACATTCTGAACTGAGCTTGGTTACCTTCTATTATATATAATTTTAAGATTTTCATTTAAAGAAATGTGAACTTGTAAGGATATTTGTTTCAGGCAAACATCACAGTTGGATGATATAATGAATAGAACCGTGTCTCCCCACAAAAAGAGACGATTAAGTCCTAATCTCCCATAACTCTGAAAGTGACTTCTCGGGAAATAGGGTCTTTGCAGAAGTAATCAAGTTAAAATGAAGTCAGACTGCATGAGGGTAGACCCTAATCCAATGACTGTTGCCTTTACGAGAAAGGAAAATTTGAACACAGAGACACAGACACAGGGAAGATGGCCAGGGGGAGGCAGGGGCAGGCACCGTAGTGCTGCAGCTACGAACCAAGGACCATCAAGGACTGCAGGAGGCCACCAGGAGCAGGGAGGGATCCGGACACAGGACTTCCCGCTGAGCCTCTGGAAAGTTACCAACCCTGTGGAAACCCTGGTTTTGACTTCTGGCCTCCAGAACTGCAAGAAAATAAGTTCCTGGGCTTGTTCTTTTCGTATTTTTTTTTTTTTTTTTCCTGAGACAGGGTCTTGCTCTGTTGCCCAGGCTGGAGTGAAGCGATGTGATCATGGCTCACTGCAACCACAGCCTAGCTCAGGTGATCCTTGCACCTCAGCCTCCCAAGTAGCTGGGACTACAAGCATGCACCATCGCACCTGACCAATTTTTGTACTTTTCTAAGTTAGCTCAGGGAAGACAGAAACCTCCCATGGAGTAGAGGGAAAAGCTCGCTTGATCTTGATTTTTAGTACGAATACAGACTATGAAAGCGGAGCCTCACGAAAAACAAAAACAAAAACAATTTTTGTACGTTTTGTAGAGACAAGGTTTCACCATGTTGCCCAGGCTGGTCTTGAACTCCTGGGCTTAAGGGATCCACCCCCTTCGGCTTCCCAAAGTGCTGGGATTACAGGCATGAGCCACTGTGCCCCACCAGTTCCTGTTCTTTTAAGCCCCTGTGTTTGGTGATTTCTCACAGCAGCCCTAGGAAACCAATACAAATGGCTGAGACCACATTGCCTCTGGCATTTGGGATGACGGTGTCCCAGACCACTTGTGGCCAGCAGAATGGCACAGCCTGGAGGTGCCTGCCCAGGAGAGGCGGAGCTCAGTGCAGCACCACACTAATCAGGTTCCCTAAGGTCTCTGGGTCTCCATGTCTTCCCACACAAAGCAAAGGGACCTGACTGGAAAGGAAGCCCTCGGTGCCATTTTGTGTGTGTATGTGAATGTCTTGAGCTCTAAAGTGGCATCATTCTATATCATTCTATATTTGTTGACCACAGATTTGGTAGCCTAACCATTCTCTCAAGTAGCATCTTCAGAACTATTAAGGGTGAGTGTTTCACACAGCTCGGACACCATCACCCAACACTGCCCAGGGTCAGTGTAGGCACTGAAGGCCCCAGAGGTTTCCTGGTGCTGTCGTGGGTCCTCACAGCAACTTGAGAAGTCTGTGCCTGAACCCACTTTTCTCTTTATTGAGCCAGAGATGAAACAGCCTCCTGGAGAATGTATCCCCATTGAGCCTGTATCTGCCAACGGGCTTACAACACTGGCTGGAGACACGTTTTCCCATGGGGACCTCTGCACATCCCCTTTTGTTGGTGTACTGGAAATTGTCATGAGGAGGGAGCAGCAGGTGTCTTGGCAGATATTTAGCCACGAGAAGGAGCCATTCAAATTCATCCTTCCCCAAGGTCTTTAGACAGCTCCACCAGCAGAGCTCTGGGTGGAGGGAAGGAGACTTAGCCTGCCCGTAGACTGGGGAGGTTCATGGGAATTCTATTACAACACCCTTTTCCTCAGTTCCCCAGGCACCCGGAATAAAATCTTGGTAATGTTTGCTAAGCTGCACTTTATTGAATATGGTATTTACCCAAAAGACTTTTATTCAGAGTTATACTCATGATTTCACCTCCTAGGGGCCAAAACATTTTCCTAGGAAGAAAGATCTCATTCCTCTATCCAAAGGAATAAAACTGGGGTTTCTCCAGGCCTCTACATTTTAAGATTTGGGTTGGCAGGCACTAGGTATGTGCTCTGATGTCCCCCATCCTTACCCTCGTTTCTTTTTGTTATTCTTGCTAGTTTAATAGTCTGTTTATGAGCTCCATGAAGAAGGGACTGAGGTCAGTCTTGCTCCCAGCATGGCACCCAGAGAAGGTTCCTGATAACTCCTTCTCCAGTGAGTGAATCAGTGCCCTCCCTCACAGGGTCAGTGTGACACTGGCCTCACAGTGCTGGGAAGCTGGCCATGCATTCTCCAGGCTCACAGCAGGAAAGGGTTTCAAGATGACGAATGTTGATGTAGACAAGCTGGAGTCAACCTCTCACCCCGAGATCTGTTTTGCAATCTATAAAGGGCAAAGGGGATCTCTTGCAAATATCTATTAGGAGCCAAGATTTTGAACTTGCTACCCTGGCTGCTACAGTGGTGTGGCTCCTTTCCCAGCTATAATGGTAAATTTGTGTCTCAAGTTATTTCTGCTGAGTTCAATGCCCGTATGTGATCTCTCAAATGGCCTGGCTCCAAGAACAGGCTTTATGATGCTAAGGGTCAGCCACCCGGGGCCATCACAGGTTCTGTGTATGTCAGTTGCATTATTTGGGACCATCACCCCTGAGTGAAGGCTCCAGCCCCAGGAACCTCCCACCCCTGGTCTTTTCCAGTCCCCATAAGTCCCCTGCAGCTTACCACTCAGAGGATGGGGAACTGTGAACTGCTTCTTGCTGGGACGGACGGGAAGGAGGCTCTGCTTCTGCCTCAGGTCCTCCTTCTGCTGGGCTTTCCTCTGCTGGACCATGTGTTCGAGCTTTTTCAGCCGTTCTTGTGAGCGAGAAATGAACTGAGGCTTACGAACTTCCAGGGCTTCCTATGTAAAGCAAAGAAAACATGTCATTTTTAAGAGCAGTGACACAGAAAGGAAACACGTCTGTCTGATGTGGCCAAGAAGCCGACGGGAAGCACAACACACAGAGACCAAAAGGCATGGTGCAAAAGCACATCATGATTTTCTTCCACACCCTTGTGTAAAGAGGGTAACAGGCATGTTGACACCACAGGTCCTGGGGGTCAGGCCTGGCCAGTGCCGAGGCCCCCGCTGCAGCAGGATCGACCAGCAGCTGGCAACGAAGCGGGGAGTGCAGAGGCAATGTCTGCCCATTCATCCTTCTACCCTGCTGAGTCATTTGTTCCCAAAGACCAAAATCCAAGAACCCTACATTCTGTATTCCAAAGAGACACGGGTGTGGAGGGAATGGACATGCTGAGTCACTTCCTTCTGCTGCACTTGGAAACCCCAAAAAGCACAGACACAGATCATCTGCTCAGTGTGAAAAATGGGCCCTTTCAGGAGGACCACAGCTGTGGCTAAAGAAAACAGCTCCTCCTTCTGGGCGGAATGAGCTGGGAGGAAACCTTTGCCTATGCAGAAGACTCTGTGAGCTCCACCAGCCATGTCAGAAGCCCCTGCGTCTCCACTTCGCCTCTGCTCTCCCACCTCCATGCACCAAGCCACTCACACAGGTCTCCTGAAAAAGACTAACTGCCACTCCGCTCCATGCCCGACACTGGGCTGGGTGCTCTGCATGTACTCATCAGCTCTTGGAGTACCACATCTGTTCAGGAAGGCAGGCTGTATTTCTTTCCATTTGACAGATGCAAAATGGTAGTTTGGTAGATCGCATGGTAACACCCCATCCACGGAAGCCCCGTTCTTTTCCTGCACTTCCTTTTATGGTTTTAACTTACTATTCCTTGAGTGTCTTTGCTCAAGTTGTCCCCGGCCTGAAGTACCACCCACAGCCATTGGCTCAAGTTCCATCTACCTCAGGAAGCCCTATTGAAACGCCCTGTTCAGCCAGAGCATGGCACTTCACCAACAGCCTTGAGCAACAGTGAGTCACACATTTACCTCCGTGCTAGGCTGTGAGCTCCAGGAAGTCATGGGCCATGTCTCATTGATAATGACATGTGTCATTGATAATGACATGTCTCATTGATAATGACATGATAATGACATGAGACATCACTCACACAGTAGGAGTCCTACACATATATTCTCAGCAAAGGCCCACTGGGCATGCTGCCATGACCGAAATGTTCCTCTGCCCCCTTCTTCCTCTGGGAGCTCAGAGTGCCCAGGAGGAGACAGTGTGGCTCAGTCTGTGTCATGTACGTACCCCTGGCAGCTATGCTGGGGAATAAGTGCCCTCCCTCACAGGATCAGGCCCACTGGGTGTGCTACCATGACTCAAACATTCCTCTGCCCGCTTCTTCTTTCTCTGGGAGCTCAGAGTGCCCAGGGGGAGGCAGTGTGGGCTCAGTCTGTGTCACATATGTACCCCTGGCAGCTATGCTGGGGAAGGAGACTTCTTGGCCAGCTCCCTACATGGTGCCAGCCGCCAGGAACAGAGAACCAAAAGTTATAAGTCACTGGATATGCTGAAGCTTCAAGAAATTCCGTGTCTAAAGAGATGACCCCCAGGGACAGCCTGGTGGCTCAGGTGTAGCTGCTGCCTTGGCTGCCCACCCCATCAAGAATGGCCTTGGAGACTTTGGGGGCACTACGAATGCCTCGCTCAGGTCCCCTCGAGGCCCCCTGGGTACAGGAGCCAGCCAATGGAGCCATCTCCACAACTGCAACTGCAGAGGGTTTGCAACCTTATTAAGTGCCTTCTAAGAAGGTGTGGCTAGCTGTGCAATACAGTTAGCAGAGGCTTTCTCTGAGGTTGTTTGACCTCCTAATTTTTAGTTCTCTGTATTTTTTAAACTTTATAAAATGTATGCATACTGCTTCTGTGAAACCACGCCAAACGAAAACTTTCCTCTCCTTCTATTCCCGACCATGTGACCTTGGGCAACTTCATCTCTCAAAGGCTCAGTGTCCTCATCTGAAGGCACTGAGATCTGGAGCCCATATAGGCTCCTGCTTCCTGGGAGTCTTGCATGGATTGGAGGCACCGATGCCTGGGAAGTGACCTGCAGGATGCTGCAGCATCCATCACTGCTGCTCTCACCGTCACTACTGATAGTACTTGATCTTCATTCCAACCTGGAGGAGTCAGTGCCATTATCTCCATTATTCAAACAGCGACACATGGCCTGGAAAGCTTAGGGGACCTGCCCAGTTACACAGTTGCTGTGAAGTGAAGTCAGGTGGTGCAAGTAAGGTTGCGTGCTCACGGACCCCCCAGGAAATCTCTCCCCTTGGCAGGAATCAAGCCAGGACACACAGAAGGCCTTACTTGCAAGGTCAAGGATCTTGCAGGCATTTGCTGAGGCTCAGAACAGTCTTCAGACAGCCCAGGGCTCCCTGCTCCCTCGGGGGGTGCTGGCGAGGGTGCTTCTGGGGAGGGCTCAGGCGCGGTGGGGTCCTCACTCTTCTTACATTCCTTTATTTTTACAACCAAGTCACAGCATGTGTAATCTCCTAGGAGAGAAGATTTAGAATCCCATTTAGAGGGCACCAAGTGATTTTCTCCTGACTCCTCAATACCATTAGACACAGAAGACAATTTTGAAAATAGAAACGCCAGTGGATTATTAATGGGTCTCGTTAAGCCAACGAGATCATGCATGCCCTCATCACAGAGCCCCTGGCCGCCCTGGTCAAAAGCAAGAATGTTTGCATTCAGCCAGACTTCCTGACTGGCTAATTATGCCAGGGAGGTATTCCCTAGTCTTCTGATGGTTAGGATGGCTTTGCTCAAAATGAAAAGAAACTTTTCTATTCAGTGCTTCATATTAAGTGTGTCCTGTCCAATTATTACAGTTCGGTTGTTTTGGGACAATGTATTAATCTACCTAGTGCTTGCTACACTAATGATATAAGGACAGGGCACCGGTATTCAATGACAGAGCCCTCCCCTGCACTTGCTGGAGACAGCCACTGGCTTGGCATAAGTAATTGGGATGACTTCTCTCTCAAGGCTGGTTTTGGTCTTTTCCTGGGGCCATTTTGATTTTCCCTTGTGGAAAAGGTCAGGAAATGAATGGACGCAACAGCACCTCAGGCAGGAGAGTTTCTGATGGATTGGGGATTAATGTGTATTCGTTGGGCTCTTACTGGCCTCAGCCTGCAAAACATTACCCTTCACTCTGCCCTTAGCCCACCCCTCCCAGGTGAGCTCACGACGTGCCTCACTGTACCTTCCCTCAATACAGTTCCCTGAAACCAGCCCAGTTCTGAAACGCACTGCAGCCTCCCCCTCGCCCCTCACCCACGTGCTCACCTATCTCCATAAAGCCCCTTAGATTCCTCTGCCCAGTGGACTCCTACCTCCAGGCTGAGTCAGTTCAAATCTTCCAAAAGCCTCCCTCCCCTTCCCAAGGCAGGACCCATCCCTGCCTCTCCTATGTCATCCCAGGGGACACACATTGCTCATTCAGCAGCATGCGTTATCAAGTATGGTCGGAAGATGACATTTTAACCCCACAAGCCGATGACTCCCTGGAGGGCTGGACCATACCATACGCACCCTGCATCTCTCCGCAGCACTGCCCAAGGTGTCCAAAAGGCGCTCATTCTGTAGAATGAGTGGAGAGGTGGCCTTCTGGAGGCTCACGGTCCGTGGGATGCATCTCCATGACTGCAACGACTGCAACGACGGCCACTCACCATTCACACCTGGGTCCTCCCTAGCCTGGGTCAGCTGTCCAATCTCTGCTCAAAACCCACCCACAGTTCCTGTTACCTACAAGCCCAAACCAGCTGGACTTCTCCTGGCTGTTCATGGTGGATGTCCCACCTGCAGCTGTTGCTTTGGGGTCTCTACCACCAGCACACCACTTAGAAGGTCTCCCGTCATGCTTTCATTTTTCTGAGCATTTGCTCTGGTTCCTTCTGGAAGATTTCCCTGTGACAACCCTCCCCCGCTACCCCCATCCCCGCTGCCACCCCTTCGGGCTTAACACTAGCCTCAAACCCCCTCCTGCGGAGTTAATGTTGGCTTCTGCCATACTGTTTCCATGTCTTCTTGGGAGCACTTTTTCTGGTTCACCCTGTGCGCAGGGAAGGAAGCCACAATTGCTCTGCCTCCTTCTCTGCTATCCTCCCCAGCACCAGAACCAGAAACCCAAGGGCCGAGCCTAACACTCCTCCCTATTCACTGCTCAGAGACCCATCCATTGGATCCTGAGCATCTCCGCGGCCACAGCCCCTCCTGCACAATAACGCCGCACCCTCCTCACTGGCTGGGCCTCAGCCCCCACCACACTCCTCTCCCATCTGTCCTCCACATTGCACACGAGACAGTAGTTTCCTCTCGAGCAAATCTAATTATGTCTCTTCCCCTTCAAAGGCTTGGCTCTGCCTTCAATCCAGACTTCCTAAGTGGGTTAGAAAGGCCTTGTGACCTGACCCACGTGACCCCTGCAGACTCACGCCAGCCACTGCCATCCCCACAACCCCTGCGTCCTGGCCCTCCGACCCTCTACAGGTCCCCAAATCAACCCTGTTCTTCCTGTCAGCTCTTTGCTTCGTGTGTGCCTCTCCCTTAGCCTGCAATGCTCTTTCAAATCAGGTCTAATTTGGAAACGTCAAGTATACTTTCAAGTTCCTGCTCAAAGTCACTTCTTTGGCAAAGATGCCTCTGCACACACCCTCCTCGGAGTATCAGGGGCCGTCCTTGGCTCCCCCATGGCCCACCACAGACACAGCTATGTTGCTGACTGTTTCCTGTACCAACTGAGAGCCTAGAGGACAGGGGATACCAAGTGCAGTGCCTGGTATACAGTAGGTGTTTAATAAATGCTTCTCTAAACAATTAAGAGCTAGGAATTAACTTGGGTTCCAAGTGAAATGACTTTTCTCAATTGCCATAACCAATTTACATTTCACAACCCAAGCTGCTATCTTTCTATTTTTTTCCATTGTGCTTTGAGAACATCTTTACAGTGATAGAAAATCTAAAGTTTCCTGCTGACATAACTGGCACCACAGGACATTTTTCCAAAGTGTTCTTGCTTCCCGTTCTATATCATTGTTCATTGTACCATTTAGTAGTGGTCAGCAACCGACCTCCAGAGAAATGATGACTGTGTTCTAATTCTTGGTTTCTTCCTCTGTGGGAGGCTGAGTTTGGGACCTACCTTTTGGGCACGTGAGTTCCAGTGTCTCATGCTTGTTAAGCGCTGGGCATTTGTGGGAGCCTCACCCCTTAGCCATTATCCCTGTTAGGTAGTCACAGGGCCACAGTCAACCCAGCAGACCCACTGCCTTCAGAGCAGCCGCGCACACCGGCACCTCCACCCTTCCTTAGCTGAGCCCAGGAAGGTGCTATGCACCTGTGTGTGGTCTTCTCTCAGCCTCAGAGGATCCTGGCCTTACACACAGTGGGACTGAAAATCCCTGACCCACCTAGGGCTGCCTCCTGGGTGCTTGGGAGTTTATTACTTGGTAACCACTTAAACTTGCTGGCCCTGTTCCCTCTCTGCTCTCCCAGTTGGAAAAGGGGAGGCTTCATCAGGTGAACGGTATGCACAGGTTCAGGTAGGCACACAACCACTTCCCGTCGAATGTCTAGACAGAATGATCTCACCAGCTGCCCTCGCTCCCTACCTTGGGGGAACTTGCTTTCTATCTGAATGCCATTGTCTTCCTGCGGAGATGCGCATACATCTTGTAAGGGGCAAAGAAACCCAGGGAAAGGGATTCTGGGTTTTAGGAAGCTTTGACAGTCGTCTCTCAGTGGGCTCAGAAAGGTCTCTAGACAGACAGTCATCGCTTGGAGCGCTATCTCCAATGGGAAGGAAATGTTTAGTGGGCTTCTCTTCTACTGGAGGGGCAGACAGAGTCAGGCATGCATCTCCTTGTTGCCTCTTGCTGTTTCCAGAAAATACTTTTGTGTGTACTAAAATAAAATGAGAGTTGTGCTCAAAATCTCTGATGAATTCAATCTAATGTACTGACTTCTACCCACATGGTGCTTTCCTGGGGACGGACTTGAGGGCTACCACACTGCAAGCTCAGTTAGGCGCTCCATTTGTATACAGTGCTGTGGGCTTGAAAGAGACTGTGCTCGGTGGTGTCCTTAGGAACTCATAGTACACTCTCTGCAGTGAGCAACACAGTGAGTGAGGTAGCATCTTGGTTCTGGGGTCAGAATACTTGAGTTCAAATCCTGCCTCTGCTGTATTTAAACTATCCAGCCTCACCTATAAAATTGGGCTGAGGTAATAATATGATGGACTAATAATATTATTTAATTTATTATATTATTTAGGTTTCTGTAATAAGTATATATTTCTATAATAAATCATATATTTTATATAACATGTCTATATTATATAACTCTCAAATATGAAAATTGAGGTAATGTTATAATTAAATAGTAATGTACGTAGAGTGTTTAGCACCGTACCTGATGCACAGTCAGCTTTGAATAATTGTTTGTTATGATTACTATTGCAGAAGCATTGGTGCTGAGTTACGTACTATGGCAAATACAGAGGTAGAAAACAATTTATTGGGTCAATGTGCGTAGCTCTATAAAGCAGTGTATTTAAAGACATGTACAGCATGTGGCTTGTTTCCACGTTGTACTATCAGAAGCCTGGAAGCCACCATATGTCCATTGATAGGGACTAGTTAAATAAATTATGGTACATACATGCTCTGCAACAATTAGAAAGAATGAGGCAGTTGCTCTTGGGTGGATGTGGGTTAATCTGTAAGATACATTATTTAGTGAACAAAGCAAAATGCAGGACAATGTGCTTCCCCAGTAAATGCTTCTAGACTCAGATATCTCTCAAAGGACGCAGAATATGCGGGAGACTGTCATCTCAGGAGAGGGCAATGTAACACTAGGAATTGGGAGTGGAAGACAGAATTTCTTTTCACCATTTTGCACTCTTTGATTTTTTTTAAACCTCTTTTATCTTGGAATGCTCTATATATTCTTTAAAGAGTTACTCAGTTTTAAATAAGGGAGAGACTACACCAAGTTATCCCCCATCCTATGCTGATACCACCCAAGAGAAATGGCCCCACCATTGCTGCCTGTGGGAGTGCGTCCTAGCCTTCCTGTGTGTTGGGACAGAAAAAAACATATTGGGAATCCCTAGAATAATAAAAGTTATGACAATATTCTTGCTGTACTTTCTCAAATGTCTTATGTATAAAAAGAAATTGAACTCATGACTGTCTGGCTCTGATAATAACACCAGCCTCTCTCATCAGTTTCTCAGAAATCTGCAATTTTCCCACCCCCTCTGTCCTGGAGTCCCCACTGCTCCAGCCAGTGAGAGCGGCTGCGTGGGGTGGAGCTGGCTGTGTGGTAAACAGGGAAGAGCAAAGACTAGGGCGAGAGGGTGTCCAAAGCACCTTCCTGGTTGTAGGATCCAGCACAGGTGAGGCCACTTGAGAACTATCAATTTTCTTATTCACCAAGAGGGGGAACCCAGCTTTCCATGTTCTTATACACAAATAAACAGAATGTAGGTAAAAAGTACCTGCAGGCCCCAGTGTCGGACACATAGAAAGTACCAAAAATAAGGAAATTGATATTAGCCTTTGCCATTTGGAGACAGTTGTCTACCTATTGTAAAGTTGGCTTTGCTAAATTGTACAGAAAAATGTTTCCAAACATTTATTTCAAAACATTGATTCTGTTTAAGAATAAAATATTGCAGACAGAAAAGGTCTGAAAACAGCCATACATTACTTTTTTTTTTTTTTGGAGATGGAGTCTCACTCTGTTGCTCAGGCTGGAGTGCAGCGGCACAATCTCGGCTCACTGCAACCTCCACCTCCCGGGTTCAAGTCATTCTCCTCCCTCAGCCTTCCGAGGAGCTGGAATTACAGGTGCGTGCCACCATGCCTGGCTAATTTTTTTGTATTTTTAGTAGAGACGGGGTTGCACCATGTTAGCCAGATGGTCTCGAGCTTCTGACCTTGTGATCTGCCCACCTTGGCCTCCCAAAGTGTTGGGATTATAGGCATGAGCCACTACACTCAGCCACATTACTTTCTTTTATTAAAGCTCTCTGATAGAATCAAAAACCAAATTAGTTATCAATGATACAGTCTCAATCTGCCAAGTAATATGGATCCATCCTGCATTTAGATTTTTTAAATTAATGTAATTATTTATAGATTTATAGAGATCAATCGATCAATATTTTAATCTACCTATCTATCATCATCTGTCTATTTATCTATCTCTGGTTTATTGTAAATTTTTATGTGAATGATCCTGTGTAAGTCAGATGTTCGGGCTATGACTTGAAAGAGTTAAACCAACTCAAAGAAAGTAGAAGGTAGTTAGTGTAGTATTGATTAGGTCTCACTTTGTGCATTCTGAAACGTACAATCGTCAGTCACCCACAGGTGGGCCCTCACAGGACGAGGCGGCACGCGTGCTCTTTTCCTCCCATGCACTCCACGTGCGGGTGGGACTGGGAGTTCTCTGCTAATGCCCAACATTCTAAACTGCATCACCCTGGTGAGGACCTACGGCCACTGCAGGGTCTGCCCATCTCGAGAGAAGCCTACGGAAGCAACCACCTATCCCAGGCATTTCTGTTTATTGGACTGGCAATTAAAGCCCCCTTCCTGAGTCTAACACATGGAGAGGGCTGGGCCATCCTGAGTGTCCTTTAAATAGAAACGTTCCCCATGTCCCCTTTCCTCAAATCGGTTGACATGCCATAGTGCAACAATCTCACAAACTTGCTTGTCCCAGAATTCAGCAGTAGGAAGTGAACGAAAACCAACAAAAAGATTCTGCCCAACAGTTGTAAATTCCTTCTATTGAGCTCATATCCTTTCATGTCCCTGACTCATAGATGAGCCCATTGGGTCATGATGCAGTGTCCATTTATGCTTTCCTCAAGTTCATTTTATTGTGAAATACATTATATTTACAACATAAAGATAGTGAATATACTAAACAGAGCACCCACAAAGACGCAGACTATTTCCCGGGGTTCAGACATCTGAGCTGCTCCTGGATGATATCCACCCACATTCTACAAGACAGGTCCACTCACCTCAACTGTAGGTCACTCCATTCATTCCTTTTGTCTCTAATCTTTCCATCTATGTAGGTACCCCTAACCAATAGGCTTTCATATCAAAATTCCAACTAGCAAGCACAAAGCTAGCTATTTTAAGGTAAGGACATCATTGCATCTGTTAGACAAAAGCTTCCAGAGGAGGCTTCAGCAGGTTGGCTGGCCCATAGCGCCCATGTGAGGTTATGGGATATGATTCTGGGGAAGAAAGTGGAAAGGGATGAATGAGTCCTGGACACCAGGGGCTGACCACAGTTGGCATCAGGCAGGGCTGGCATGTGACCGGGCATGCAGGCAGGCACGAGTAGCATCAGGGGAGTGGGCTGGTCTGAATTTTCTGTTCCTGACCCCATGATGTTCAACTGCAGGCCTTAGGGATAAGTTGAAGCAGGACACTGCAGTGAAATGTGAGCCCTGTGGAAATCCACACAGGACAGGGACTGGGGGTGGTGGAGTTTCAAGGACCTCATTGACACATCATCAAGACAAACCAAGAAGAGGCATGTATCTAGGCTGGGTGGGGACGCTGCCAGCCCATGCATGTCTTTAGGACAATATGAGAAAAAGGTGCGTCTTTTTCAAGACCAGAAAATGTCACCGTAAGCCAATTTGATAGAAAAGGATACTTTACTGCTTCTCTCCAAATATTGTACAAATCTCTGATGTTCTTATATGAGCTCCTATTGAGCCACTGGCTCCCCACAGGCACACAGTTCTCATAAATGTGGCAATTTTGCTCTCAGTAGAAAACCAGAAAGCATGAGTTGTAGCTAAGGAGAGAAACCAGTACAATAGCAAGACTGTCAGTCATATCTTGAAGAGCAAGAAAACCATGAAAAACAGACACATGAGCCCAGAGGGTACAGCTGCCCAGGGAAGTTTAATAGCCCAAGGCAGGTAAATATCATATAGAACTTGCATTTGAATCATTCATATCCAGATTAGTTTAAATTGTATTAAATATATTCTGGTGCTGAAGATGAAACTTAGCTCTTTAGAACATTCATTCATTCAGGAAGAGAAAGATTGTCTCTGAGGTTTTGGGTTACAGCTCTGCTCAGCCTCCTGCCCTCTTAAAACAGACTTTAACCAACCACTCAACCAAAAAGACCTTTCTGAACAAAGCAGGCCTCCCTGAATGTAAACCACACATTTCCCCCACATGCTGATGTTCCGGACGGTGATGTTTTCTACCCTCAGAATCTGGGCCATCTTACAACCAACTGTGTCTTAAGAGTTCCAGTAACCAAAGCTTGTGTCATTGTCTCTGGGCCATCCACATAAATATCAATTTCTCAACTCAGCTGCAGGGTGGCCCTCGGCATCTAAAAGTCCTAATGCTCTTTGCCACGAACCTAAGCAGCCCCAGACTGCCTTCTGCTCTCAATACCTTTGCAAAGCTATCGGGTCTGCATTTTATACATAGAGTACCTGTATGACTTCTTCCTCTAACCTGGGTTCTCCTCCAGCAAGCCCCATAACTACAGCCTCTAACTAAAAAACAATTAAGAGAGGTTGATAGGCTTGGGTGTCTGCTGAACACCCACTTTGCATGGGCACCTGCAGGTGAGTTGAGGACTCTCAACGTCCTTTTAGCAGGACTTTGCTGTCTCCTTTTGGCAAGCAAGAGGCTGCTGCAGGGGGGAGGGAAGGTGTTCTTTTGCACATTGTATGCTGCAGAGGGGAGGGAAGGTGTTCTTCTGCATGTTGCATACTGTGGGTTGGGGGAGACATTCTTCTGCACGTTGTGTCCTGCAGAGGTGGGTGAAGGCATTCTTCTGCATGTTGCATGCTGCAGGGGAGGGGAAGGCATTCTTCTGCATGTTGTATACTGCGGTGAGGGGGAGACATTCTTCTGCATGTTGCATGCTGCAGAGTAGGCGGAGGCATCTGCTGCATGTTGCATGCTGCAGTGGGGGGAAGACATTCTTCTGAGTGTTGCATACTGCAGGGGGGAAGGGCATTCTTCTGCATGTTGTGTGCTACAGAGGGGAAGAAGGCATTTTTCTGCATCTTGTGTGCTGCAGAGGGGGAGGGAAGGCGTTCTTCTGCATGATGCATGCTAATCCATAGACATGGAGGCCACAAAAGAGGAAGGAAGAGGCAGTAACAGTGGGCGCTCTAATCTCACAGCTTTTCAAGCAAGTGTTGTTTGCTTTATTCTTTTCCTTTCAGAGGAGTGAGAAAAGCTAAAACCACCTCCACTTACAATACATGGAAGGTGAAATAAAAGAAAGTCAAGTTAGTTTGTGGCCTTTTAAGAAAGAAGAGGTTGAGCATGGTGACTCACACATGTAATCCCAGCACTTTGGGAGGCTGAGGCACGAAGATTGCTTGAGTGCAAGAGTTAACGCTCAGCCTGGGCAACATAGTAAGACCCTATCTCCACGGGTAATTAAAAAAAAAATTAGCCAAGCATGGTGATGTGTGCCTGTGGTCTGAGTTACTCTAGAGGCTGAGATGGGAAGGTCACTTGAGCCCAGCAGTTCGAGGTTGCAGTGAGCTGTGATCGTACCACTTCACTGCAGCCTGTGTGACAACGAGACTGTATAAAAAACAAAAAACAGACAGGAAAAACAAAAAGGAACAAAGAAAAGAAAGGAAGGAAAAAGAAAAAGAAAGGAAGAAAGTAGAGAAGAGAAAAAAGAGAAAAAAAAGAAACAAAAGAACAAGTCTTTTACATGGACAAGGCTGGTAGATAGTTTCTGGGGTTTTTTTTTTTTTGTTTTTTTTTTTCTGGTTTACCCTTCAACTTTTGGCTGCAGGTTAAAACATTATTTCCTCATGTGGGATCGGGTCTGCATTTGGTATCGCTGTATCTCACCGCATCCAGACTTCTGTTTAAAATCAACCGATAATTGTTTCAGCACATCTCTGTTCAATTTCTACATAGTGACGTTGCAGCCCAAGAAGGGAGTCAGAAAAGGTGGGAGGAGGCCCGCAGAAAATGGGATAAACAGCTCCCGGCAGAGAGGGTGGGAGCCGTGAGCTGCATTACCCACAAAGACAACCCACAGCAAAAGCAGAGCTGGAGCTGGGGCCACTGCAAAGAGGAAGGAGAGCGAAGGAATGTGAATGCCAAGGAGGACAGCCAACCTGGAAATCAACACGCAGGGATGAAGGGGCAACAGCGAGGCTGGAGGAAGCACACGTGGAGGGCCCTTCCTCGCCAGGAAACCAGACTTCCTACAAATGCCTTCCTAGACAGTAAACAGGTTTCTTCTGCTATAAACGTCAACCCTTAGATCCTTTTCTCCCTAAAGAAGCAGCCCTCAGGGGCTGAGAGGCTGATGACCAAGAAACCAGACTGACTTGTAAACAGTGGTAGTGATATATGAAAAGAGCCTTCCTTCTTCTGGAAGCTTGGGCAGATGTTCAGGAAGGGAGAACCCTGGTTAAGATGTCAATAGGGTGTTAGGATACTATTATGCAAATTCGGTGATCAGAAGCACTCTGTGTATTCAGAGAAAAGGGGGAAAAAACTCCAGTATATTCAATGTTATTGTTCTAGTGTTAAGTTTCAAGGTACCATGTGGGGAATTGTGCAAGCAACTCTCATTTGCAGTAAACACTCACATGCAGTTGCTGCAAAGTAGGAATATATATATATATATCTCCCTACCCAAGGAATATCTAGAAAGGACTGGATAACTAGCAAGTTCTAGTTATGCATTATTATTCTGTTATTAGCTAGCTATGATTATTCCAATAATGTCATAAACTTAGATGTTTTCATGTTGATGAACAGAAGTCTTAAAACATACAAAACTATTTGGAAGGCAGAAATAAAGAACACAAACACACACACACATGCACACCCTCATGCCCGTCTGTCCTAATAACAAGATTATCTCGACTACACTGAAATCATGATCAATAGAAACAAGTTCCAATTAATTATTAGATCACATCTTTCTATCTTACTTTCAGGAGGTAGAGTCCCAGATTATCAGTTACCTCACAGTCTTTTACCCCCAAAGCATGGCTCAGATTCTGGAAGCACACAGAAAAATAACTTCTTAAGCTTTTCTTAAAACATATGGCTAAAGTTTCCAAAAGTGACTATTTGAAGTGATAATTATATTTTTCACCATTTAAAAAACCTTTTTCTAAATTGTAAAAGCAATAAATGGTCACTGTAAAAAAAAAATCTGACCTATAGAAAAGTATTAAAAATTAAAATACTGGCAATCTAACACTCCCCAAAATGCTCACAGTACTTGTCTCTGGGAGCTATGACATATTTCTAGTGCATTAATGTATGAGCTTTCCCCTTCATTTCTTTTATTTCCACTTGGGATACAGCTTGTAACTCAAGTGGATCACCCGCTCTCACACTCATACCCAGTGACACATAAAGACACAGGTTTATTGAGACATGCCTGTTTGGGAGTGGAGCTAGGGTGGTGAGCCCCTTGCTACTGATGGGTCTCCTTTCTGGCTACCTAGAAATTTCAGCAGGGTTTCATGTCTTCTCCCACTTTTGCTTTCCTGGGTATTCTGACAATTACCAAGCAGGCAATGCTGCATGTTAAAAATTGGGAGAAAAAATCAAGATAATCTTCCAGGTGTTGAAGGGAACAGCACAGAGGAATCTTGATCAAGGTCCCCACAGAGTGAAATGTCTGCTCAGGACCAGATGCTCATCCCAGAATTACTGGATGTGTACATGCATGCATGTATATGTGTGTGTATGTCTGTGTGTGTGCTTGTGTATGAGTGAAGAAGGAAGGTGGCTTCCATGTCAGGCTTTTAACCCACTACCCTCATCTGAGGTACTCCCTGCAGGGAGGGAGGAAACAAAGTTTATTTGTGGGTTTCTCCTGCTCCCTCAAATGAATTGTTTGACCTCTTTATCTTCCATTTAACTATCTACTGAGTAAATACTATGTGCCAGGAAATGTTATAGGGCACTTGGGATACAACAGTGAATAAAAACATTCTTGCCTTCATGACTCCTACATCCAATGGCCATCATCTCCACACCAGCCCTCATTCCTACAACCACAGCCTGGTATGTATCGGCACCCACAACTGCCTCACTGCCTTAATAAATTTACAGGCATTAATGTCAAGATGGTGGGGTGCAATCCCACCATGTGCCCAGAAAGAGAACAAGAATGAGAATGAACAGTTTAAGGGCTCCTACAGTCAGCCTAGCTTTATTCTTTCCTGTCCTTCAACTATGCTCAGAAAAGGGACTATAGAAATTTAAAATAGTGTAAGTACAAATGCATCTGCTAGAACAAAAACACAAACCTTAAATACCAAAACAAAACCAAGAGATGTAAATGCATATGTAGCAAGGAATACATATCTTGGAAAGAAATACAGCAAGTATGAAAAATAAAGATAGTAATTAAATTATGATGATATTGACACCAAACATTGGTCATATCAACAAATGTGAATGGACTTAACTCATCTTTTAAAAGAAAAAGACTCCCAATGTGACTTGTAAAACAAGGGAACTCTGGCACTGCCTGACAAAGCCACATCTGAACGTACCTTGTAATTCAGCAATTCCCCTACGAGGATTCCACTGTGATGGGGCTTACGAGACAGCCTGCAGGCCCCCCCGCCAGCATCATCAGGTCATTTGCTTTGTCATCTTTCAGCAAGGAAGCTAAGGGCCAGCTGCAGAGATCTAAGGATGAGGGGTGAGGCCAGTGAGGAATAATGGCCCTTCCACAGAAGGAATGGACACCATTTTGATTTGCATTTGGGCACACTAGGCTGGCTCCTTCAGAGTCAATTCCGACTCCAGCACTGAGCAGTGGGTGTCACCTGTGCTGGGCAGTCCAAATCACCAAACAAATACACCCAACATGTGGGAGCTGGCTGACAGAGCCCTGGAGTCTTCAAGCTAAGGGACATGGAGATAACCATTTTGAAAGCCGAAAGGCAGCATGCCACAAAACATCTTGAATAAAACCAAAATTTCCAGGCAGTCCAGGGAGGGCCCCAGCAAGATCAGTGAGTGAGGGCTCATGAAGACTAGAGTAAGGGCTTCATCATCCTTCAAGTGATCTTAATGCTTAGGCTTCAGCCCCGGGATGATCCACACACAGGCAGATCTTGATGTTTCTAATCTTGACTTTCATACATTTTAGAACATCCCCCTACAAGAACTTCCATGCATTGATTCTGAACATTGGCGCATGAACTCGCCACAGCCTCCTGCTCAGGACGATGCCCTCATCATTAGCATGGCCGTCATTCCTGTTCGGACAGCTGTTTCCTGGCAATAATTTGAACATACACTACATCTTCTCCTCTTTATAAAAATGAGTAGCAAATGGGCGTATGAGCATGCTTGGCAAAACTTAATCATTATAATTAAGTTGAAGATGGAGATCATTAGGTGCTAGAAGAAGCAAATCTTTAACCTTAACTCATAGTCATGAGACTTAAGCCAAAAATGGGTTGATTTCATGCTGAGTTGTGAAGGAAATGAACAAAATTGAAGAGTCAGTTTGAAATGTGAAATATATATGACCAAACATTAGGCCTGCGGAGGAATTATTAAATAGAAGTTTTATATTACTGTTGAGAGGTCTGATCACAGAATCCCCCTTCTAATATATATATATATATATATATTTTTTTGATACATACTCAACATCCAAACATGTTTTCGGGACACTGACTATAAGGGATCCATGGTTTTGGTGCTTTGTGGGCAGGGGCCAGGAGAGACACACTTGCTTGGCACACAATACCTCCACTTCCTGCCACTCCTGGTCAGTCTTGTTCCTCCCTCCAGCCCCATCAGACCCTCATTTTCACTACCAGCTCTGAAATCCCCATTTTGGGAAGATATAAATATCTTAGAGGATTCCACGTCAGGAAAGGAAGTGAATTCCAAGGCTGCAGGATTCCCGTGGAAAAGGCCCTGAGTTCCACTTCTCAGTGCTCCTGGGGCCGTTGGAAGCGCTTCCTAGCCTGGCTGACATCATTTCTCCGGTTTTCTCAGACACTTTTTGCAAATCTCAATCATGTCAACCCAAACTCAGCTGGAAACACGTGGCCCTGTGTGCATCTCCTTCTAAGAATACCATGCCCTTTGAAGAACTATTTTTGACAGTCAGAATTGGAGACAGTCCCCAGGGCCTCTGAAGAGAAGCACATGCCACATGAAAATAGTCACTAAGAATAAATCAAGCAGCCAAAGGAGCCCGCTTCGGCACCTGCCAGGCTGCAGGCAGGACGCAAGGAAGGCGACACTGACCCCAGCTGGTTTTCTCTGCCTCCGTCTCCTGTGACTGCGAGGCTTAGACATTTAATGTCCTTTTGTTGCCGATTGCCTCCCCAAATGAGGACCATTTCTCAATGCAATAAACAGGTGGTACTGCACCAGACAAACGCTCAGCTTTCTAATCACTCCCATTTAACGTGGACTTCCTGAGTTATTTATTTCTCTTCACTGAGAGTAATTCATAAGAAACAAAACATATTTGGTTTATGGCTTTGTCCCATGAGACCACTTAGGTATAGAAAAATAAAAATAGGCTTAACTGTTTCTTGAAAACTACGTGAATGTTTGTACCTAGGAGAAGCATTTCCCTTACACTCTAAGAAGGGAGGAGTTTCTTTTGGAAAAGAAATGTATCACCATTTTATTTTTTTAAATCCTAATTTTGGAGCAATGTGGAGAAGGCAAAATTCTGACATTTTTAAATGCTCAGTGAATGCAGCTGAGTGTTGT
>PVKP010037204.1:0-21833 GCA_004027715.1 Plecturocebus donacophilus | reverse complement strand
TTCAGAACAGCATGCAAGAAGAGTATTTAACCTAGAAAGATTTGGTGACTGCATTACAAAATTTAAATGTGGTCAGGTGTGGTGGCTCACGAGCCGGATGGATCACAGGACCAGCCTGGCCAAGATGGTGAAACCCCGTCTCTACTAAAAATACAAAAATTAGCCGGGCACGGTGGCACCTCCTGTAATCCCAGCTACTCAGGAGGCTGAGACAGGAGAATGCTTGAACTTGGGAGGCGGAGGATGCGGTGAGCCGAGATCGTGCCTGAGCGATAGAGTGAGACTCCCTCTCAAAAACAGCAGAAAACAAAGAACCCCACAAAATTTAAATGCACATTATTCAGTGAATAATGATAGGAAATGAAGGTACGCTTGAAAATCACTGCTCAAATGCACCGAATTGGCCGGGTGCAGTGCTCACATCTGTCATCCCAGGGCTTGGAGAGGCCGAGGCAGGAGGATCGCTGGAGTCCAGCAGTTTGACACCAGCCTGGGCAACATAGCAAGACCATTCCTACAGAAATAAAGACTAAAAGCTAGCCGGACACGGTGACGCACACCTGTAGTCCTAGCTCCTTGGGAGGCTGAGGTGGGAGGATCGTTGAGCCCAGAAGTGAGAGGCTGCAGTGAGTTATGATTGTGTCACTACACTCCAGCCTGGATGACGGGTGAGACCCTATGTCCAAACAAACCAGCCAGCCAATGGATGAAGCAATGGCCACATGCGTGTGAATGTATGGGAAACAGTCTTCTTTCCTCCTTCCTTCTTTCCTTCCTTCCTTCCTTCCTTCCTTCCTTCCTTCTTTCCTTCCTTCCTTCCTTCCTTCTTTCCTTCCTTCCCTCCCTCCCTCCCTTCTTTCTCTTTCTTTCTTTCTTTTTCTTTTCTTTCTTTCTTTCTTTCCTTCCTTCCTTCTTTCCTTGCTTCCTTCCTTCTTTCCTTCCTTCCTTCCTTCTTTCCTTCCTTCCCTCCTTCCTTCCTTCCTTCCCTCCCTCCCTTCTTTCTCTCTTTTTCTTTCTTTCTTTTCTTTTTTTCTTTCTTTCTTCTCTCTCTCTCTCTTTCTCTCTTTCTTTCTTTTTGAGATAGAGTCTCGCTCTATCCCCTAGGCTGTGAGATTTCGGCTCACTGAAACCTCCACCTCCTGGATTCAAGTGATTCTCCTGCCTCAGGCCCCTGAGTAGCTGGGATTACAGGCGCCCACCAGCATGCCCAGCTAATTTTTGTATTTTTATTAGAGGCGGGATTTCAGCATGTTGGACAGGCTGGTCTCGAACTCTTGATCTCTGGTGATCCACCTGCCTTGGTCTCCCAAAGTGTTGGGGTTACAGGTGTGAGCCACTGTGCCCGGCCGGATAATGGTCTTTCTCACTTGATGTGAGAAAGAGTCTAAAACTTCAGTTTCACTAAAGCTACACAGAGCTCAGCCTCAGCTCTGATCTCTGGTCTTGGCTGGTGGTTCAACTCCGTCACCTAGTGAGTGCCCACCTCAGCTCTGCGAGGCACACAGGTGCCCCACAAATAGGAAGGTCGGGACTTCACAGAGAGCAGACCCTGCAGAGGCCTCTCTCAGTGAGATGGTGGACTCTCTTCACAGCGTTTCCGGGTCCTTTTCAACAGGATCGTTTAAGCTCGCTGAAGCTGCAGGCTTGAAAGCCTTGTCCCGGAACCCCGCTTGTGGGTTTCAGGATAAAAATGTGTCGTCTACTGAGGGCTCAGAGAGAGCAACCAGACTAGGGAGAGCCTGCATGGGAGGCCAGATGCCGAGGCAGACCACCGAACCTGCACCTCTTTATCTGGGTGGGGATGTTGGAAGCTGGGCTTCTAGGAGCCTCCGTTTCTTCAACTCTAAAATGGGAATGAAATCCTGCTCTCCTGAGTGCTGATAATGAGCCTTGCATGAGATGACAAGTTGGAAACACGTGTGGGCTACACCGTACAGCACGAATATGAGATTTTATTATCAAAATCCCAGCCTGGGCCAGCATGGGGGCTCACACCTGTAATCCCAGCATTCTGGGTGGCTGACGTGGGAGGACTGCTTGAGGCCATGAGTTCGAGACCAGCCTGGACAACAAAGCGAGACCCCCATCTCTCTTAAAACTAAAAGTATTAGCCGCATGTGGTGGTGCACACCTGTGCTCCCAGCTACTCAGGAGACTGAGGTGGGAGGATTGCTTGAGTCCAGGAGGTCAAGGCTGTAGTGAGCTATGATCATACTACTGCACTGCAGCCTGGGTAAAAGAGCAAGACCCAATCTCAAAAAAAAAAAAAAAAAATCCCAACCCATATCCTAACTCCCGACAGGTTTTCCTTTCTGGGGCTTCCATTCTCCTATTGCATAGGATTGCCAGGTAACATACAGACTGTGTCATTTTTTGCTATGTTGCCCAGGCTGGTCTTGAAAACCTGGGCTCAAGCAATCCTCCTACCTCAGTTTCCCAAAGCGCTCTGATTACAGTTCAAGTATATCCCAAATATTTCATGGATATACCTACACTAAGAAAATTTGTTATTCTGAAAATCAAATTTAACTGGGTGTCCTGTATTTTTATATGATTTATTTTTTAATCTAATTTTTATTTTTTAAATAACACTGAGATAACAGGAAACTTTTTTTTTTTTTTTTTTTTTTTTTTAAAGAGACAGGGTTTTGCTCTGTTGCCCAGGCTGGAGTTCAGTGGCACGATCATAGCTCACTGCAGTCTTGAACTCCTGGACTCAAGAGATCCTCCCACCTCAGCCTCCTGAGTAGCTGAGACTACAGGTGCATGCCACCAAGTCTGGCTGATTTTTGTGTTTTTATTTGCTTTAATCAGACAACATTAGCACCATAGGGAGCCCAAGGTGAACTAAGGTTTATCTCAGGTAACCTTCACTACACCCTCAGGTGATTGGGAGAAGAAAGGTTTATTTATATCTCATGGTCTCTGCATCAGGTAAGGAGAAAGCCCTGGGCTGCAGGGGCTGATTAGGTCACCCAGAGAGGAGGGCTGGAGGCTGAGCCTCGCCCCACCCCCACTGCGCCGCTCCACACCAGCCCGTTGCAAGAAGGGTGGATGGAGAGGGGGGCTGCTTTCTCAGGGCTGACGACAGATTCTCTCCTCTACCTAGCTATTAAAAACTGCTTTCTCTGGCTGGGTGCAGTGGCTGACGCCTGTAATCCCAGCACTTTGGGAGGTCAAGGTGGGAGGATCACTTGAGCTCAGGAGTTCGAGACCAGCCTGCACAACATGGTGAAACTCCAACTCTACTGAAAAAATACAAAAATTAGTCAGGCATGGTGGTGGCACAAGACTGTAGTCTCAGCTACTTGGGAGGCTGAGGCAGGAGAATCGCTTGAATCCAGAGGGCAGAGATTGCAGTGAGCAGAGATTGCACCACTGCACTCCAGCCTGAGCAACAGAATAAGACTGTCAAAAAAACAAAACAAAACAAAGAAAATAGGCTGGGCGAGGTGGCTCACACCTGTAATCCCAGAATTTTGGGAGGCCAAGGCAAGCAGATCACGAGGTCAGGAGATCGAGACCATCCTAGCCAACATGGTGAAACCTCATCTCTACGGAAAATACAAAAATTAGCTGAGCATGGTGGTGCATGCCTGTAATGCCAGCTACTCGGAAGGCTGAGGCAGGAGAATTGCTTGAACCCAGGAAGTGGATGTTACCGTGAGCCAAGATTGCACCACTTTACTCCAGCCTGGCGACAGAGTGAGACTCCATCTCAAAAACAACAACAAGGAAACTACTTTTCCTGATATGCATGTTGAAGTATTTAGGGGAAGGTGTCTGCAGTTTAGTTTAAAATGCAACATACAAACTAAGATGGATTTATGGCTGGGTAGAGAGAGGTTAGGTAGATGAATGGTTATAGGATAAAAGATAATAAAATGTGAATGTGGAATCTAGGAAGAGACATATATTCGTTCATTGTAATATTATTTCAACTCTGCTGCACGTTGTGAAATTTGCATAATAAGGTGCTGGAAAAAATTTCTACTAATAAAAAATATATCCACTCATAGAAAAATTGGATAATATGGAGGAGTGAGCCCCCAAATCTCCAATAACCCCACAACTCAGCAATATTTTCTAATTTTCCTTTTGCCTTTATTATTATTATTTGACACAGGGGCTTGCTCCATCACCCAGGCTGGAGTGCCGTAGCGCAATCATGGCTCACTGCAGCCTCAGACTCTTGGGCTCAAGCCATTCTCCTGCCTCAGCCTCCCACGTAGCTGGGACTACAGGCATGTGCCACCATGCCTGGCTAATTTTTAAATTTTTTTGTAGAGATGGGGTTTTGCTATGTTGCCCAGGCTGGTCTTGAAAACCTGGACTCAAGCAATGCTCCTGCCTCAGTTTCCCAAATTGCTGTGATTACAGACATAGGCCACCACGCCCAGCCCCTCCTACTTTTAAAAAATGTTGTTGTTTACAAATCTGGGATTAATCCATATATATTTTTTCATTCCTGCCTTTATCACACACCACAGCTAACAGTTTCTGAGTGTTTATGTTGTGACAGGCACTGTGATAAATCCTTTACATAAATCATCTTATTTAATCTTGCATTTCGCTGACAGCATTTCGCCCATGCTAATAAAAGAAGTCCTCAAGTGGCCAGGAGTGGTGGCTCATGCCTGTAATCCTGGCACTTTGGGAGGCCGAGGCCAGTGGATCAGGAGGTCAGGAGTTCGAGACCAGCCTGGCCAACATGGTAAAACCCTGTCTCTACTAAAAAATACAAAAATTAGCCAGGGGTGGTGGTGTGTGCCTGTAGTCCCAGCTACTTGGGAGGCTGAGGCAGGAGAATTGCTTGAACTTGGGAGGTGGAGGCTGCAGTCAACTGAGATTGCGACACTGCACTCCAGCCTGGCGACAGAGTGAAACTCCATCTTTAAAAAAAAAAAAAAAAAATAGTGACTTGATATTCCATCACATGGGATTAATTATTACTGGAAATTTAGGTTGTTCCTCATTTTCACCGTTATAAACAGAGTCTCTGAAACACTCTTAGGCAGAAGACTTTTTTTTTTTTTTTTTAAGATACAGGGTCTTGCTATATTGCCCCTAGTGGTCTTGAACTCTGGCCTCAAGTGATCCTCCTACTTCTGTCTCTCAAAGTCCTGGGATTACAGGCGTGAGCCACCATGCCCGGCCAACAGAAGTCCTATCTCCTCTCTCTCCCCTGCTCCTAGGGACAGATTCCTGATCTCACCACGTCTCTGGTCCTATCATCCATTAAAGAATCACCACTCCGCCTTGCAGGCATTTTAATGTCTTGGCTACGTCTTAGAGCCTCACAGAGGCTCCCTCTTCCCATTGGGGTCTGGGGGCCACATCCACTGAGTCAGAGCCTCTCTCTTTTGAGCAGAGCCAGGAGGGACTGCACTAGGTGGCCCACAGCAAGTTAGCAGCAGCAGACAGCGGCCTCAGCTACTCTCCATCCACTGGAGAGGGGCTTGTGGGGTGTATATGGGGAGAGCAGGTGAGGGACCAGATGTCTGGAGGCCTGTGGGGTGGGCAGGGGTCAGAGGACAGCCTCTGGAGGGGTCTAGACAGAGGCAGTTGTTGACAAGGGCAGGAGGGTGGGAGAGATCTTTTGCATTTGTTTCCACAGTTGAATGTGTAGTGGCTCACGCCTGTAATCCCAGGAAGACCGAGGTTGGTGGATCACGAGGTCAGGAGTTCAAGACTAGCCTGGCCAACATGGTGAAACCCTGTCTCTACTAAAAATACAAAAATTAGCTGAGCGTGGTGGCGTGCACCTGTAGTCCCAGCTACTCGGGAGGCTGAGGCAGGAGAACTGCTCGAACCCGGGAGGTAGAGGTTGCGGTGAGCTGAGATCGTGCCACTGCACTCCAGCCTGGGCGACAGAGCAAAATTCAGTTTCAAAAAAACCCAATTCCTTGCTATGGTTTTCCAGAGTCAGGATGAAGCCTGGGAGACCCAGGCACCTGGTCTGGAATCCCAGCCATGCCAGGTACCCTGGGAGATCTAGGGCACATCCGTTCGCCCCCCTATGAGCCTCAGTTTCCCTGTCTGTAAAGCAAAGGCAATGCATCCCTTCGCTTTCTAGTTCCCAGGGGTTGCTGTGGGCGGTGAGACGGGACGCACGGAGGTGAAGGTGTGTGGTACTGGGGGGGGGCACAGGAGGCCCCCGTGGGTGGGTGGTGAGTACAGTTGGCCATCCTTTCTCCCCAGCCTCTGTGGGGAGGTCGTCTTGACTCGCAGACTTGGCTCCGCTCCATCTGTGCGCGGCTCTCTTCCCTGGAGCCCGAGTGGAATGTTTTCTCTTCCCTCCTCCTCCTCCTCCTCTTCCTGTGACCGTCTGTGGGATGCCTCCAGTGTCCTGGGCTCCCCCGGGGGCAGCCCGAACCCGCTCCCCGCCCAGCACTGCCCCTCTGCCCCCCAGGCTGTTTCCAATTTGAACACCATGCATCTTGTCTCTGAGATCAGAGCCGCCTCTTTGATGGAACTAATGATGATCTAGGACTTTGGGGGCCCCAGACCTCCCCAAACTGAGATAAATCCTGCCTCTGTGCAGACAAGGGGCCTCCAGCCCGGCACGGCATCCGATCCCCCTCCTCCGGGCTGGACGGGAGGGGAGGTGCCTGTGGGAGCCCCCTCTTGGCAGGCTGGGAGGGAGATGGCTGAGTCCAGGGAGACAGGAAGAGAGGGATTTCTCCGAGGCTCCGAAGAGGGTCCCACAAGCCGGTGGGGGAGGGGGCAAGCTTGTGAAAGGGCCTCTTATAAGGAGGCCTTATCCCATCCTGACCCAGGACACAGCTGGAGCAGAGGCAGCTCACACAGGCCAGCCTGCTTCTCGGGCCCGTTACCGATAACTGTTCCTGGCACCTTGCTTGCACCGCTGGGGACACAGGAAAGAATGAGTCTGGTCTCTGCCCCCAGGACCTCGTGATGAGGAAGAGGGATGGGTAAACCAATGACACCAATACTGTGTGTTGAGGACAGCAATGGTGAGGAGCCCAGGGGCTGTGGGAGCATGGCAGATAGGACCTGACACAGCCTGTAGAGCCTGGAAGGCTTCCTGGAGGAGGGAGCTCTGATCTGGGCCTTGCGCAGGTCCCACAATGAGCAGATGATGTGCCCTGTCCACAGAGAATAAATAATAAAAAAAGATACGAAACCCTACCAAGCTTGTCCGCCCGCCTCACGTGACTGTGGTTATTGTTCTGTTCTGTTTTGCTCCAGGCTTTCAGCAGTCTGAAGCCACGGTTTTTAGTTTCTGTCTTTAGCGACAAGCAGAAAAGAGGGATGAGGAAGGGGCTTTACTGTCCCCACCAGAAACAGAAGCTAAGAACCTGTGACTGTATTCTCTCCTTTGGACGCTCTGGAAACCACAAAACTTATACCTATGCCGAAATTCAAACAGTTTCTTTATAGATTTTCTAATTGGAAAATGTTGGATCCGTTCATCAACGAAGCTTTATTATTATTATTATTTTTGAGACGGAATCTCACTCTGTCACCCGGACTGGAGTGCAGTGGCATGATCTCAGCTCACTGCAACTTCCACCTCCTGGGTTCAAGCGATTCTCCTGCCCCAACCTCGTGAGTAGCTGGGATTACAGGTGCCCGCCACCACGCCTGGCTAATTTTCGTAGAAATGGCTTTCACCATGTTGGCCAGGCTGGTCTCGATCTCCTGACCTCAGGTGATCTGCCCTCCTTGGCCTTCCAAAGTGCTGGGATTACAGGCATGAACCACTACACCTGGCCTATTATTATTATTATTATTTAGAGATGGGATCTCACTCTGTCGCCCAGGCTGGAGTGCAGCAGTGTGACCATAGCTCAGTGCAGCCTCGAACTCCTGGCCTCAAGAGGTCCTTCTGCTTGAGCCTCTCAAAGTGCTGGGATTTTAGATGCATGCCACCATGCCAAGCCCATTTTAAGTTTTTAAAGAAATGTGAGTTGGACTCTGGGGAGCCAGGTGGAGGAGGAGGAAGTAAAAGGTGAAAGAGGTGGAGGAGCTGCCTTGCGTGCTGGGAACAAGGAGACACCGGCTGGGGGCTTGCCCCGTCTAAGGAGGGGCGTCCCCCAGGAAAATCAGACTCTTCTGCCCCTCATGATCAGTCCTCCATCCTCTAGAAGCGTCGCCCCCACTCCTTCTATAGCCAGTGGCCAGGCTCAGAGGCACCATGTGCTCAGAGATACTGGTGAACCCCAGGGTAACAATCGGTGGGCTTCCTGGAGGATCGTGGAAGGGCCCTGTCTTGTCACCTGATAGTGGCTCCTCGCTCTTCAAAAGATAAAGCTAGACTTTAGAGGGCAACTGCGGTGGCTCACACCTGTAATCCCAGCACTTTGGGAGGCCGAGGGCAGGAGGATCACTTGAGGCCAGGAGTTCAAGACCAGCCTGGGCAACACAGTGAGACCCCATCTCGACAAAAAAATTTAAAAATAAAACGGGCATGGCTGTGCATGCCTGTAATCCCAGCTGCTCGGAAGGCTGAGGTGGGAGGATCACTTGAGCCCGAGGGGTTGAGGTTGCAGTGAGGCATGATTTTGCCACTGCATTCCAGCCTGGTGACAGATCAGGACCCTATCTCAAAAACAACAACAGCAAAACACCAACCCTCCCCCAAAATCCCAAAGGACAAAACCCCATGAAACCCCACAAAAACAACAACGAGAAAACTAGACCTTGGAGCGTGGCTTCACGGTCCCCTCTTCCATCTGCCCTTAGACGGATCTTCAACAATGCCCTATCTGTACCAGCTCTTGGTTGGTGTGATAGAGAGAATACTTTCACTGTGCCAGTCACCTGTGGTTCAGAGAAGGCCGTAGAGTTACCAGGAATCAGTTTCCATCTGAGTGGTACCTCCTGCCTGGGAAATGCTTCTACCACTGCCCACCTCCAGGTACCCAGAACTCCAGCCACTGCCAAGGATCGCTTGAGCCCAGCAGTTCGAGGCTGCAGAGAGCTATGATCGTAACACTGCACCCAGCCTGGGTGACAGAGCCACACAGCAAGACCCGATCCCCCCGGACCTCCACAAACAAACCGAAAACATGTAAAATGAATTCATTAAAAACTTATTAAAATAAAAACTTAGCATTTAAGGCCGGGTGCAGTGGTTCACGCCTGTAATCCCAGCACTTTGGGAGGCCGAGGTGGGTGGATCACCTGAGGTCAGGAGTTTGAGACCAGCCTGACCAACATGGTGAGACCTCATCTCTACTAAAAATACAAAAATTAGCTGGGCGTGGTGGCGCACGCCTGCAATCCCAGCTGATCGGGAGGCTGAGGCAGGAGAATCGCTTGAACCCGGGAGGCGGAGGTTGTAGTGAGCCGAGATCACACCCCTGCACTCCAGCCTGGGTGACAGAGTAAGTGAGACTTAGGAAAAAAACAAAACAAAATAAACAAACAAACAAACCCCAAAAATGAAAACCTTAGCATTTAAAATAAATAATTAAAATGGTGTTTATTAAAAAGCTGAAAATCAACCCAGGCTTAACGAAAGAAAGAATTTCGTATGCATTGAAAAAAGCCTTAATGAAAACTCTTAGAATTCATTTAAAAACTTTAAACCAAAACTGAATATTCACTTAAAAACTTAAAAATGAGCTTAGGCTTGAAAAAAAAAACAACAAAAACACGAAAAAAAACCTTTCCGGGCTTTCTGGGTATGTAACAAGCTGAGGTTGGGTTCACTTCCCTCCAGCAAAGGGCCCCTCTCAGACCGCCTGAGGCTGAGCCAGCAGACCCAGATGCCACCCCGGAGCGGGGGTCAGAGCTCCCCTGGGCTCTCTCCAGCCTGCCCACCCCGCCCCCGTCTGTGTGTGCGCCTGAGGGATTCCAGAAAGGAGTTAGTGTGGGTCTGTCTCTCAGCCACCTGCTTCCACTCTTAACTACACGACTCCATCTTCTGAGCCCCGTAGCTTCTTTTTTTTAAGAGCCCTGCTCTATCACCCAGGCTGGAGTGCAGTGGCGGGATCTGGGCTCACTGCAACATGCGCTTCCCGGGTTCAAGCGATTCTGCCTCAGCCCAGCGTGCAGCTGGGACTACAGGCACACACCAGCCCGCCTGCCTGAAGTTGATACTTTTAGCAGAGAAGAAATTTCTCCTTGTTGGCCAGGCTGGTCTCGAACTCCTGGCCTCAAGTGATGTGCCCTCCTCTGCCTTCCAAAGTGCTGGGATTACAGGCGTGAGCCATCACACCCGGCCGAGACCCATAGCTCTCTAAGCGACTCTGAGGGCGCTTTCAGTGAAGGCCCTTTGCAGAAGCCGGAGGAAGGGCTGGAGGTGATGGGGCTGGGTGGAGCTCTGCCTTGGGCTTTGCTGCGGAGCCAAGCCCTCCCTCCTTGTCTAGCCCGGGCACTTTAAGCGGGTTCTTTCGGGGGGATCCCTGCTCTGGAAGCCCCCTCCCCTTCCCAGGTTAGGGGTGGTGTCCCCCAGTCTTCCTGAGGGCAGGGGCTGTTTTCATTTATTTTGGAGGCAGGCTGTGCTCAGGGCCTGGGGATACAGTAGATGCCTAATTAATATTTGCAGTGTTGAACTCTGTGCCCAGTAGCCCCTAGCCGTTCACCAGACAGCCTTGGCCTCCGGAGAGTGGGCTTTGGGAGAGGGTGTGGGAGGCCTCGTGGGGAGGGGGCCGGGGGCGGGTGGGGGTCTCCGTGGCGCAGCCTCCGGGGCCCTCCCCGCTGCCTTTGCAGAAGGCGCCTCCTCTGTGGCTGCTCCCCCTGGGCCAGAGCCACAGCCGCGCGCACCGGGAGGAGGAGGAGAGGCGGCGGCGTCGCGGCCTGCGCCCATCACCTGAGCTGCACCGGGCGGGGAGGATAACAATTATTGGGAGAGGTTTTAAAAAAAATCATTATCAAATAACTACAGCTTGCAAAAGTTGGCGGGCGGGACGGAAAACGCGGGCTGGATCGCTCCCGAGCCGCGCCGCGGTAGCCAGAAATGGAAGGACGCACATCTGCAACGCATTTGTCCGAGGTTCACCGTGGAGACCGCGCCGCTGGATGCAGGCGGCGAGTTCACGCAGAAGGACAAACTCTTTAAGAGGTTTCTCCTTGGGGGACCCTGCTGGCACGCGCAGCGGGGAAGGGCGCCCCCTGCCAGGCGCGCGAGCGGAGCTGGGACGCTGCGATGGGGTAAGGACCGCCGCCCCCGCCCCCCTCCCCCGGCCTCTCGAGCCTCAGTTTCCCACTCTGTACGAGGACTTGTACAGATTCCTGGCTGGACTTGCCGGACCCTTCCAGTGGGGATATTCTCTTTTTGCTTTGTTTTCTTGTTTTAGATGGAGCCTCACTCTTGTCACCAGGGCTGGAGTGCAGTGGCACGATCTCGGCTTACTGCAACCTCGGCCTCCCAGGTTCAAGCGATTCTCCTGCCTCAGCCTCCCCGAGTCGCCGGGATTACAGACAGCCACCACCACGCCTGGCTAATTTTTGTATTTTTAGTAGAGGGGGTTTCAGTGTGTTGGCCAGGCTGGTCTTGAACTCCTGACCTCAAGTGATCTGCCCGCCTCGGTCTCCCAAAGCGCTAGGATAACAGGCTGAGCCACTGCGCCGGGCCTCCAGTGGGGATATTCTAAGAATCTTTTTATTTCTGGCACCAGGTCCTGATGGAGACAGAGGTACCAGTCCTTGGGCTACCAGGACCTGGTCATTGCATTCTCAGCCCTGTTTACATTCTAGGGTGCTGTGGGTGGGTGCTGGTCTCCTGAGGAAGCCGAATCCACTTTCCATTTCTCAGGGCCCTGGCCACAAGGGCAAGGGTTTGTTCCTTCTCAGGGGCAGAGGGGACCCCTGTCCCCCTTCTCAGGGGCACTTCCATCCATCCTCACCTCTTGGGTTGTCAACGTGCTCCTCCCACAGGCCACAGACATCCCTGTCTCCCCTAAACCCCTTTGCTGTGGCCACCCATCCACCCACCCACCTTCCCTTGGGGGTTTCCTTCTCAGGGTGGTCAGTATGTAGTCCAGTGTCTACATTTTTCTCCCTGCAGTACTTTGAAGGTGGCCCAAGCTTCAGGGTCTCCCTCCTTCTCCAAAGGGGCTGGGGCTCTGGGCTTTTTGGAGTTAGAGAAGGAGAGGGGGGCTGTGGGGAGAGGGAGGTGCAGGAGTGACATGCAGGGACCCTGCCTGGGACCGCTCACCCTCACACACGCACCATCCCACTTGCCCAAGACAGGCACAGCCAGAGCTGTCTCAAGATCCGGATTTCTCTCCAGTTGATGGTGCTTCTCACAGTCCTTGCCCAGCAGGAGATAGAAAGTTCTGGAAAGACACTGTTGGAAAGGTGAAGCTAGCAGCACAGTCTTTTTGCACATGCTGTGATTTAAGTGCTATATAAGTGGTTCACACCCACTGAGCCACCACTGTGTAGCAAACACTATTCTAATGTTTTATTTATTTTTATTTTTTATTTTTGAGACAGAGTCTCGCTCTGTTGCCCAGGCTGGAGTGCAGTGGCGTGATCTTGGCTCACTGCAACCTCTGCCTCCTGGGTTCAAGTGATTCTCCTGCTTCAGCCTTCTGAGTAGCTGGGATTACAGATGCCAGCTACCATGCCCGGCTAATTTTTGTATTTTTAGTAGAGATGGAGTTTCACTATGTTGGCTAGGCAGGTTTCGAACTCCTGACCTCATGTGATCCACTTGCTTTGGTCTTCCAAAGTGCTAGGATTACAGGCGAAATGTTTTAAATGTGTTGTGTTGAAGAGATAGGATCTCCCTCTGTTGCCCAGGCTGTTGTCCAGTGGCCCAATTACAGCTCACTGCAGCTTCAGACTCCTGGGCTCAAGTAATCCTCCCGCCTCAGCCTCCCAAGTAGCTGGGATTACAGGCTTATGTAGCTATGCTTTTGTAATTTTTTATAGAGAGGGATCTCACTATGTTGCCCAGGCTGATCTCAAACTCCTGGCCTCAAGTGATCCTTCTGCTTTGGCCTCCCAAAGAGCGGGGATTATAGGCATGAGCCACGGTGCCTGGCCCTGTTCTAATGTTTTAACATGCATTGACCCGCTGAATCCTCATCATGGCCCAGCCTATGGGGTAGGTATTCCATTTTGCAGATGAGGAGGGTGACGCACACAGAGACTTAAGTGACAAGGTCACAGAGCCCTCAAGAGCAGAGCAAGGATTTGAATTCAGGCTGTCTGGTTTCGGAGTCTGTGTTCTCAATCTGTGCGCTGAACAGATTCCTAAAAGACGCTGAATACGTATTTGCTGAAGGAATGAATGGGAAAATGCGTGAATGATCTCAGAGGCTTTCACACACGTCAGCTTTCCTGCACTCCACAGCCTCGGGGTCTCCATCCTACCCAGGGTCCTGGGCACCTGCGGTCCTCATGTGTGTGTCTTCCCGGTGAGGGACTGTGGGTCCCTCTGTACCCTTCTTCCTCTCTCCCCTTCCCTCAGATACCTTCTGGGCAGCCCTCTCCTGCCCTGCGGGGCTCTCATGCCTTCTTCTCCTTCCGCAGGTGTTGCATTTTCTTTCCTTTATTTTTTTCTGAGACAGTCTCGCTTTGTCACCCAGGCTGGAGTGCTGTGGCATGGTCTTGGCTTACTGCAAACTTTGCCTCCTGGGTTCAAGCAATTCTCCTGCCTCAGCCTCCCAAGTAGCTGGGATTACAGGCAGATGCCACCAAGCCCAGCTAATTTTTGTATTTTTAGTAGAGATGGGGTTTCACCATGTTGCCCAGGCTGGTCTTGAACTCCTGGCCTCAAGTGATCCACCCGCCTTGGCCTTCCAAAGTACTGGGATTACAGGCGTGAGCCACTGTGCCCGGCATCTCCCAGATCTTAAAGTTCTAGAATTAGTGGGTTTTAGTGAGGCTGTTGGGTTTCCATCTGGGCCATTCCTGTGTTTCGATTGCACCTTTCTAAAGTCAGGGACTGGCCAGGTGTGGTGGCTCACTCCTGTAAACCCAGCGCTTTGGGAGGCTGAGGCAAGAGGATCACTTGAAGTCAGGAATCCAAGATCAGCCTGAGTAACAAAGTGAGACCCCCATCTCTACAAAAAAAAAAAAAAAAAAAAAAAATTAGCCTGGCACGGTGGTGCATGCTTGTAATTCCAGCTACTGGGGAGGTTGAGATGGGAGGATCGCCTGAGTCCAGGAGTTCGAGGCTGCAGTGATCTACGATTGCACCACTGTGCTCCAGCCTGAGTGACAGAGTGAGACTCTGTCTCTAAAAGAAAATTTAAAAAGTAAAGCCAGGGACCCCTGAACTGGCTCTCTGAGCTCCACTTGGCTGTGGGAATCCTATTTGTGAGTTTCAAGGTGAGAGAACTCTTTCCCTCTCTGATCGGAGTTTGACCACCTCACCCGTAGGTCACACCTCTGTCCCTGGTTGCCGAGAAAGGGTTTCTCCCGAGCGGACCCAGGCCATTCGAACCTGGGTTTGGCTCATTCACTGCACCTGTTACTAATGTGGCTCAGCCCCTGCACATGTTGGGGGATTTGGACAGACGTGCAGGTTTGGCCAGAGCAGGGTCCGCCTTGAGCATGGACTCTGGAAAGATGCCAGAGGACAGGCAAGACAGCCAGTTGGCTCATAGGTGATTAACATAAAATATTGGCTGCACGTGGTGGCTCACGCCTGTGATCCCAGCTACTTGGGAGGCTGAGGCAGGAGAGTTGCTCGAACTGGGACCCGGGGCGTGGAGGTGGCAGTGAGCTGAGATTATGCCACTGCACTCCAGCCCGGGCAGCAGGACCGGCCTGCACCATTGCACTCCAGCCTGGGCAACAAGAGCCAAACTCCATCTTAAACAAAAAAAAAAGAAAGAAAAAAGAGGCCTTTCCTTGAGAAGTGCTAGGATGGAGGAGAATGAAGACCAGACAATTTCTTTTCTTTCTTTCTTTTTTTTTTTTTTGAGATGGCGTCTCACTCTGTCGCCCGGGCTGGAGTGCAGTGGTGTGATCTCGGCTCACTGCAACCTCCGCTTCCTGGGTTCAAGCGATTCTCCTGCCTCAGCCTCCTGAGTATCTGGGACTTCAGGCACCTGCCACCACACCTGGCTAATTTTTTGTATTTTTAGTAGAGACAGGGTTTCACCGTATCAGCCAGAATGGTCTCTATCTCCAGACCTCATGATCTGCCCGCCTCGGCCTCCCAAAGTGCTGGGATTACTGGTGTGAGCCACTGCGCCTGGCCTGAAGACGGGACAATTTCTACAGCAGAATTTCTCACTTTGCATTAGTCGTGAGTAAACCAGAACTCCTAATTCAGGGACCAAAGCAAGCCCTTTAGCCCAGCGGACCCGGCCGTCTCTTGATGGTCTATTTGGTGGGTTATTTGCAGCTCTCTACTTCCTGCCGTTGGAGGAGGCCCAGGGCACACCAACTCACTTTTTTTTTTTTGCAGATGGAGTCTCACTCTGTCGCCCAGGATGGAGTGCAGTGGTACAGTCTCAGCTCACTGCAGCCTCCGCTTTCTGGGTTCAAGTGATTCTCCTGCCTCAGTCTCCCAAGTAGCTGGGATTACAAGCATGTGCCACTACGCCCAGCTAATTTTTGTATTTTTAGTAGAGATGGGGTTTCCCCATGTTGGCCAGGCTGGTCTTGAACTCCAGACCTCCAGTGATCCTCCCGCCTCAGCCTCCCAAAGTGCTGGGGTCACAGGCGTGAGCCACCGCGCCCGGCCACCAGCTCACTTTGACCTGCCTAAATCGGGCCCTGTTTAGAAGATGAACCTGAAATTGGCAGGAGAGCTGGAAGTGGCCGTGGTCACTCAGTGCCCAGGGGGTACTTGTCCCGTCCAGCCTGCACTCCTGTGGCTATGTGGATGACCGAGGGCCGGCCTGGGCTTGCTTTTCTTCACCTCGCTCTTCCCAGGAGGCTGGTTCTGACACCAACGGTCACCCAATGGTAAACAGCTCAGCACAAAAAGCCCCTAAGAACCTTCAGAGAAGAGACACCCCTCCGGGGAAGGAAGAAAAAAAAAGCCAAAACACAAGCTAACAGGAAGCCAAGTGGGTAAACGGTTGCTTGCATGACTCTAAAGGTTGCATCTTTCTTCCCCAGGCAGGAGAGCCTGAGCCTCGCACTCTCAGAGCCAGCCAGCTTGGCCAGAGTCACAGAAGAAAGGTCTCTGTGCACCCGCTGTTGGTAGGGCTGAAAAGTAACCAAGTCCTGGCTCTGGGAGAGAGATTTCCTCCCGTGCTATTCTGGGTCCTGCCTAGAGAGTTCTCTTGTTTCTGAGAGCCCTTCTATGAGGGCAGAGTGGCCAGGAGCAGAGACCCTGGGTCAGACAGGCCCAGCACAGAGATGCCTCTAGTGCCCTCAGGAACTCACTTGACCTTCTCGATTCCACCTTTTTTTTTTGAGTCAGAGTCTTGCTCCACCCAGGCTGGAGTTCAGTGGTGCGATCTCGGCTCACTTCAACCTCTGCCTCCCGGGTTCAAGTGATTCTCCTGCCTCAGTCTCCCGAGTAGCTGGGATCATAGGCGTGTGCCACCATGACTGGCTAATTTTTGTATTTTTAATGGAGATGGGCTGGTCTTGAACTCCCGACCTCAGGTGATCTGCCTGCCTCGGCTTCCAGAGTGCTGGGATTACAGGCGTAAGCCACCGCTACCGGCCCTTTTTTTTTTTTTTCAGTTGGAGTCTCACTCTGTCACCCAGACTGGAGTGCAGAGGTGCGATCTTGACTCACTGCAACCTCTGCCTCCCAGGTTCAAGAAATTCTCCTGGGATTACCCAGCAACTTGGGAGGCTGAGGCAGGAGAATTGCCCAAATGGGCTAATTTTTGCATTTTTAATGGAGATGGGGTTTTGCCATGTTGGCTAAGCTGGTCTTGAACTCTTGAGCTCAGGCGATCTGCCTGTCTTGGCCTTCCAAAGTGCTGAGATTACCGACGTGAGCCACTGCACCGGGCTCCAAGCCTTCCTTTTAAACCATGAAATGGGGATTGGGCAGGTGTGGTGACTCATGCTCGTAATCCCAGCCCTTTGGGAGGCCAAGGCAGGAGGATCACTTGAGGCCAGGAGCTCCAGACAAGTTTGGACAACATAGTGAGATCTTGTCTCTACAAAAAATAACAATTAAAAAATTAGGCTGGGCACAGTGGCTCACACCTGTAAACCCAGCACTTTGGGAAGTCAAGGCTGGTGGATCATGAGATCAGGAGTTCAAGACCAGCCTGGCCAATATGGTGAAACTCTGTCTCTACTAAAAATACAAAAATTAGTCGGGCATGACGGCGGGCACCCGTAATCCCAGCTCCTTGGTAGGCTGCAGCAGAGAATCGCTTGAACCCAAGAGGTGGAGGTTGCAGTGAGCCAAGATCATGCCATTGCACTCCAGCCTGGGCAACAGAGTGAGACTCTGTCTCAAAAAAAAAAAAAAATAGCTGGGTGTGGTGGTGTGTGCCTACGGTTCCAGCTAATTGGGAGGCTGAGGCTGGAGGATGGCTTGAGCCCAGGAGTTGAAAGCTGCAGTGAGCTATGATCACACCACTGCATTCCATCCTGGGCAGCAGAGGGAGTCCTTGTCTCTAAAACCAAACACAAAAAGCCGAAAAAGCTAAAAAAAACTGCTGGGCACAGTGGCTCACACCTGTAATCCTAGCACATTGAGAGGCCGAGGTGGGCACATCACCTGAGGTCCGGAGTTTGAGACCAGCCTGACCAACATGGAGAAACTCTGTCTCTATTAAGTACAAAATTACCTGGGTGTTGTGGCTTATGCCTGTAGTCCCAGCTACTCCGAAGGCTGAGGCAGGAGAATCGCTTGAACCCGGGAGGCCAAGGTTGTGCTGAGCTGAGATCGCACCATTGCACTCCAGCCTGGACGACAAGAGCAAAATTCCATCTCAAAAACAAACAGACAAACACAAAAAACCCAGAGGTGTGGTCAAAAGGCGGGGGAGGAGGGAGAGAGAAGGAGCTTCCCCAGGGCGGGACTTCACCTCCGAACTTCATACCTCCAGACCCGGTGTCCGCCCCTGGAGGTGGGGTGGGGAGCCGGAAGCCCATGACTCACTCCTCCCTGCCCAGCCCGGCCTGGACAGCTGTGCAGACAGACTGAGAAAGGGGTTTCCAGGCCACAGCTCTGTGCCCCTCTCTCCTCCTCCTCCTCCCCTCGGGAGTCTGCCCAGGCCGGCTCCATCCCTCTGGGTTCCTTTTCTCCCTGCAAATTGCAGGAATGTGCACCAGTGTGTTAGAACCAAGTCCTTGGAAGACTCCAGATTTCTCCCAGACCTGGGAGTAGTGGGATGTGGAAGGGGTTGACAGCGGCCAGGTCTGCCTGGCTAGAGAGCCTCACCCTTAGGCCCTCCGAAGCACTGTTTCCAAGGATGGCAGACCCCAATCCTCTAGCTGTCAATACAGCACCCACACACGCAGTCCCTTCTGTCACGGTGCGGACCCCGCTGTCCCTGGCACCTGCACTTGGACGTCTCAAGAGCATGTTCAGCGGCTGAGCGTGGTGGATCACACCTGTAATCCCAGCACTTTGGGAGGCCGAGGCAGGCAGATCACGAGGTCAGGAGTTTGAGCCAGCCTGGCTAATATGGTGAAACCCTGTCTCTACTAAAAATGCAAAAATGAGTCGGGTGTAGTGGCACACGCCTGTAACCCCAGCTACTCAGGAGGCTGAGGCAGGGGAATTGCTTGAACCCGGGAGGCGGAAATTTTAATGAGCTGAGATCGCGCCATTGCATTGCAGCCTTGGTAACAAAAGAGAAACTCCATCTCGAAAAATAGCATGTTCAATTCCCCATGTCCCAAACTCAACTCAGGCTCTCCTCTCTCAGGAAATGTCCCCACCCTCCACCCAGTGCTCAGGCCAGAAGCCTTAGAGTATTTGACATTACCCTCTCCCTCACCTTCCCCACCCAATCTGACATCAACCTGTAGATTCCAGCTCCCAAAAATACCCCAATCCAACTACTCCTGGCCGTCTCTGCGGCCCTACCCATGGGGGCCTCTGCCCTCGCTCCACCTCCCATTCATTCATCCTCCAAGCTGCAGCCAGAGTAATTATTTTTTCTTTTTTTGAGATGGCATCTCACTCCGTCACCCTGGCTGGAGTGCAGGGTGCAATCTCGTCTCACTCCGCCTTCCTGGTTCAAGCCATTCTCCTGCCTCAGCTACCCAAATAGCTGGATTACAAGCGTGCACCACCACAAATAGCTAATGTTTGTATTCTTAGTAGAGATGGGGTTTCACCACGTGGGCCAGGCTGGTCTCAAACTCCTGACCCCAGGTGATCCGCCCACTTTGACCTCCCAAAGTGCTGGGATTACAGACATGAGCCCACCATGCCCGACTTCTCTTTCCTTCCTCCCTCCCTCCCTCCCTCACCCCCCTCCTTCCCTTCCTTTCTTCCTTCCTTTCTTTCCCTTTCTTTTTGTGAGACAGGATCTTACTCTGTCACCCAGGCTGGAGTGCAGTGGCATGATCATAGCTCACTGCAGCCTGAAACTTCTGGGCTCAAGTGACCCTCCCACCTCAGCCTCCCAAGTAGCTGGGACTACAGCCATGCACCCACCATGCCTAGCTAATTAATTTTTTTTTAGAGAGAGCATCTTGCCATGTTGCTCAGGCTGGTCTGGAACTTTTGGGCTCAAGTAATCTGCCCACCTCAGCCTCCCAAAGTGCTGGGATTACAGGTGTGAGTCACTGCGCCTGGCCAGATAGTGTCATTTCTAAATAGGTAGCAGGGACCCTGCTTTTGTACAAGATTGAGTACAGCGTCTCATCCAGTCCTTTCTAATGACAAGTCCTGTTGGTGTGTCTGTTTCCCATTGCAAGCTTCTAGAAGGCAGTGGTGATATCGGATGGCCTTTTCTGAGGTTTGTCCCATGAGAGAAGATGACCAGATGCCACAGAGAGAGACCTGGACCAGAAGTCCTCAAGCCTGAGTTCTAGAGAGGCCCAGAGCTGAGGCTGCGGGTGAGCCCAGCACAGCTGGTTGTGGGTCCTTGCCTCTGTCCCCGGCTAGTGAGGTGGTCTCAGATCATTTAACTTTGTCTTTCAAATGGAAATAATAGGCCAGGCTTGATGGCTTACACCTGTAATCTCAGCATTTTGGGAGGCTGAGGCAGGAGGATCACTTGGGACCAGGTGTTTGAGACCAGCCTGAGCAACGTAGCAAGATCCCACCTCTACAAAACATTTTTAAAACTTTAAATAAAAAAATAAAATGGGGATTGTAATCCTAGCGCTTTAGGAGGCCAAGGCAGGTGGATCATCTGAGGTCAGGAATTTAAGACCAGCCTTGCCAACATGGTGGAACTCTGTCTATAGGAAAAATACAAAAATTAGCGGGCGTCGTGGCAGGTGCCTGTAGTCCCAGCTACTTGGGAGGCTGAGGTGGGAGAATTGCTTCAACCTGGGAGGCAAAAGTTGCAGTGATCCAAGATTGCACCACTGGACTCTAGCCTGGGCGACAAGAGCAAAACTCTGTCTCAAAAAATAAAATAAAATAAAATAAAATGGGAATAATACTCATCTCACAGTATTGTGGATAATTAGAATAAGATATATTGTTGAGAATTCAATATATATTATTATATGTATTTTTTATACACACACACACACACACACACACACACACACATTCAAACTTCTCCTCCCAAGTTCAGAACTCAATTGACACAGAGCTTTGCAGGAGCTGGATCAACTGGGATAGGAAGACACCCTCTGTGGGCAGCTGATTAGACCAAAACGTGCCTAGAAGGGACTAAGATGGGCACAGTCACTTCCTTCTCCCAAACCCACCAATCAGATGAGTCCTCCTAGGGAAGAGGGAAGTGGATCAGAAAAGCAGGAAGTGAAGAGGGAATTCCTCATTCTCAATGGAAACTCCAGGGGTGGGGAGGAAGCACTCCCCGAATATATAAAAAATGTCCAGCACTCAATAAATAGCCATTATTAGCCCGTTTCTGGTTTTGCATTAACTTGTGAGACCACCCACCTGGGGGGATGACATTATTGCTAAAACTTCTTTCAATTCCTTTCCTTCCTTCCTTTCTCCCTTCCTTCGTTCCTTCCTTCCTTCCTTCTTCTTTCACAACAGAGTCTCACTCTGTCACCCAGGCTGGAGTACAGTGGTGTGACCTTGGCTCACTGCAACCTTTGCCTCCCGGGTTTGAGCGAATCTCCTGCCTTAGCCTCTCGAGTAGCTAGGACTACAGGCATGCACCACCATGTCCAGCTACTTTTTTGTATTTTTAGTAGACAGAGTTTCACCATGTTGGCCAGGCTGGTCTCAAACTCCTGACGTCAGGTGATCTACCTGATCTACCACCTCAGCCTCCCAGAGTGCTGTGATTACAGTGTGAGCTACCGTGGTCGGCCAAACCTCTTCCAGTTCTATCACTCATGGCTCTGAGATTCTCATCTAAACAGGGCTTCCTTCTCTGTACATGGATTTGTGCTGAGACGTGTGCTAGAAAATGCCATTTCAGTCATGATGAAATTTCTCAAAACACATTTGAAATCCATTTTCCCTTCTCTCACTTTAATCTTGGCAGGAGTTAAGTCCCAATTGAATTTTCTTTTTTTTTTTTTTTTTCTGGGATGAAATTTCAATCTTGTTGCCTAGGCTGGGGTACAATGATACAATCTCAGCTCACTGGAACCTCTGCCTCCTGGGTTCAAGCAATTCTCCTGCCTCGGCCTCCAGGGTAGCTGGGATTATAAGTGCCCACCACCACACCTGGCTAATTTTTGTATTTTTAGTAAAGACAGGGTTTCATCATGTTGGCCAGGCTGGTTTCGAACTCCTGACCTCAGGTGATCCACCTGCCTTGGCCTCCCAAAGTGCTGAGACTTCAGGCGTCAGCCACTGCACCCAGCCCCAGTTGAATTTTCCTTTGGTGTGGGGGTGGCTGTGGCCTGGACTTTGA
>PVKP010037203.1:0-21828 GCA_004027715.1 Plecturocebus donacophilus | reverse complement strand
AGGGGCTGGAGAAGTCGCACTGACTTCTCTCAGACAGGGGGTTTTATAGGGAGTGACTTGGGCTATTTTTAGAAAGTCTATTTTTAGACCAGGGGTTTTTATAGGGAGTGAAACAGCTCGATTGGTTGAGGGAGAGCAAGACTGCTACTGGGTAAGTTACAAGCCTTGACCTAGGACTTGGCTTGTTGTTGGTTGGAATCACTTGCCTGCTATTGGTCGTTAAAGCTTGACTGCTATTGGTTGTTAAGGCTTAGCTGCTATTGGTTGTTAGGAAGCTATGGTTGCAACACCCTGTTTGCATACTGGGCTCTTTAAGAGAAAACCAGGCTGTGCGAGCAAGGGAGAAGGGAACATGCCCGAGCATGTCTGAGCTTGTTCGGGGCTTGTGAAAGGGATAAAAGGTGGGAGGAGTGCGTCCGAGCTCCCAGCAAGGCAACCGGCCTTACAATTACGTATAAAATCACATTGCAAATAAATACTGTCATTTTTAACTAAGTAACAAGTACTAAACGGTGTACTTACAAAACATTTTTAAAACCATGTAAACTTTAACGTAAATAGAACCTTGCAAAATAGTCACTTTAACTGAGAATAAGTGATATTAAATGAGAAACTTAAGGTCATATATGTAAGTGAGATTACCCAGATCTAGATTTCTGACAAACCTCATGTGAGCTTCTCAATACACACCTGGAAAGACTTTTGATTAGATCATTTCTTTAGAATATTTCCTCTTAGTTTGTTGACTTCCTGACTTCCTCTTAGTTTTCCCTTTTCCCGGAATATTTTCATAATATGGCATATGTGACAATTATGGCTTTGCAACTTCAAAATATTTTCTCTTCTCCACACTAGAAAAATAGATTTGGTTGACTAAATTAAAACAACATACAAATTTTTTTAAAAACCTCTAGGGGCATTGCTTTACAAAAGTCAAGGTAACCAGTTTATTTTACCTGCTGTGCTATTGTTGAGAGAATATTTCTGAGCTTCTCCTGAAAAGGGACTAATCATAAGAGAATTACATATAAATGTAGATTCACCCCGATAAAAAATTACAATAACCTCTAAATGAAAATATTTTTCTACCTGTGATTTTATTAAGACCTATTCCCAAAATTATCACTCAATTAGGTTAGTTTTTTAATTCATACACACACACAGGCACATACACACACATATGCACACACACACAAATTTCTGACTGTGAAGTTTTTGGGACCACCAGATTTACATATGGAGACAACACATTTCATATGAAGGTTTTGTTAATTATATGAATATCTGTGGGGAAAAGATGCATCCTAGATCTCAAGATCGATTTATTTTATCATTAGAATTACCCTTAAACAGATATTAACTTATTCTAGGGATTGACTGGGCTTTGAAGATAATTTATCTCACACTAAGGTAGGAAGAACAATTACAACCTTTTTTTTCCCAATTTTTATTTACCGTGGCAAAATACACATAACCACATTTATTATCATAACCATTGTTTAGTGTACATCTAAGTGGCACTAAATACCTTCATAACGTTTTGCAGCCATCACCACCATTCATCTCTATACATTTTTAATCTTGAAAAACAAATTCTATACCCAATAAACAATAACTTTCAATTATCTCTTCCCCTCCCCCCGCTTCTGACAACCACCATTTTACTTTCCATCTGTGGTTTTCACTACTCCAATACCTCATGTATGTGGAATCCTACAATTTCCCTTCTGTGACTGGTTTATTTCACTTAGCACAATGTCCTCAAGGCTCATCCATGTTCTCTCATATGTCATAACATTTTATCCTTTAAGGCTGAATAATATTCCATTGTACATACAAAGTACATTTTGCTTTTCCATTCGTTTGTTGACAGACACTTGTGTTACTTCCATAATTTAGATATTATATGAATAATGCTGCCATGAACAGGAGTGTATAAATATCTCTGTGGGGACTTGTTGTAAATTATTTTGGGTGTGTATACCCAGAAGTGAAAATGCTGGATCACATGGTGATCCTATTTTTAATTTTTTGAGGAAATGTCATGCTGCTTTTCACAGCAGCCTACCATTTCACGTTCCTGTGTCCATGACCCATGAATTCCAATTGCTCCACGTCCTTTCTCACACTTGTAATTTTGTAATACAATTACAATCTAAGCAAACTTTTAAAGCCTTTTTATCTCTGATGCACCTAATATTTTACTATGGCTCTTGTAGCAGAAACAATGGTGAAAAAGGAGTCAGACCTAATAATACTCCCAGGTCTGCCACAGTAGATATCTGCTATTAGTAGATGTCTGTCATTAGAAGACATTAAACCAAGCACACAATATCTGTTTGCTTTGAGTTCTTCATCTGTAAATTGGTCACTAATAGCGTTCATTATGACATTTATTAAAGTGCTCTATCAGCTACCATTTTATATATACATATATATATATATATATATATATATACTCATATACACACATTCTATGTAATTTCGTTCTCTATGTAGTCTATATAATTACATATTTGTTACTTATAAGAAATGGTTATTCCCTAAGATCCTATCTTTTAAAAAATGTATAGGTGAAAACAAAGTTAAATCAACATTTCTGTTGCATCAGGAATCCTTTAATATTTTCTGCATTATAAAATTTTAAAGATAGGCATCTCTAAGCTCTAATGTTCCCAGCTCCTCAGGAAAAACTGTTTCCTACCTTCCATAAAATGAATGATTCAGGAGAGGGCATGACATTAGTTTTGCTTCTGTGTAATTTTGATCTATGTTTTTGGCCATTTTCCATATTATGTTACTTTTTCTACAGATTGTTTTTTAAAGCATGCCCACTAATAGTAACTTATCCTAAGAAAATTATCTGAAACACAAAAGGATTCCTTAATTTTTTTTTTTGTTTTACAAATGATGCATAAGAATATTTATCTTAGCAGTGTTTAGAATAGCAGTTAATTGGGAAGAAAGGCCAAATTAATTATAATAGTGAGGGAAATAGTAACTTATGATACATTCTTCCCTTAGAATAGTGTGGTATCCAATATAATATTGGTTATGAAGAATTTCTAATGACATAAAGGAGTACTGATGTGTTTTATGTCAAGTGAAAAAAAAGATACAAATTTATATTATATATATTCAATAAGAATGAGGTTCACCTAGTTTTGTGTTTGTGTTTGTTTTTGTTTTTGTTTTGGGAGAGTCTTTCTCTGTCACCCAGGCTGGAGTGCAGTGGCATGCTCTCAGCTCACTGCAGCCCCCACCTCCCAGGTTCAAGTGATTCTCCTGCCTCAGCAGCCACCTCCTAAGTACATAGGACTACAGGCACCACCACCATGCCCAGCTAATTTTTGTATTTTTAGTAGAGATGGGGTTTTACCATGTTGGTGAGGCTTGTCTTGAACTCCTGACCCCAAATGATCCACCCACCTCAGCCTCCCAAAGTGCTGGGATTACAGACAGGCATGGGCCTCTGCACCTGGACTTTACTTAGTTTTCAGAAGCATAAACATTGAATGGGACAAATCTGGATTGAATCTCAGTTATTCCAACTTTTAGATACATCATTAAAAGGAAGTTAACATCTCTGAAACTATTTGCCTCTTCTGTAAAAGTGGTAATAATAATACTTCCTTTAAGAGGATTTTATGAGAATGGCAAGGAGGGAAAATATACAAAACGTTGGGAATCATTTAAGTAAATATTAATAATTTTCACTATTATTATGTGGTATATTACATACAGCATTTTTATGATGATCAGTATCTACCTGAATGAGAGAAGAAAAGAGAGTTAAGAAATCAACTCTTATTTTTCCGTAAAAAGAATTTTCTTAGATAATAACTAAAGCTGATAAGCAAGAAATATTATAAATGCTATTAAGAAATATGAGGTAAATGCCAGGATAAATAGGTTAAAGCACTGAAAGCTGTTGCTTTCTTGGAACAAGAATTATCAGGAAGAGGTGACTTGGGTTACTGCTGATTTTCATTATCATCCTTGTAGTACAATTTATACCCCTTCGTACATGTATCACATTGATAACAATGAAAAATTGCATTTAAAAAGATAAACACATTAGATGAGGAAATGGAAATATGTAGTCAGTTTCTTAATGCACTAGGATAGTTGTTTAGAGTCTAAAATTGCCATATTAAAGCAGCTTGATACTTGAATATAGTTGCATTTTCTGAAAAGAAAACCAAATTGAACCAACTACATATTTACTTTCCATTCTGTATTTTGAAAACACAAAACAACATCTCTCCCTCGTACTCTTGTCTTCTCCAGTCCTTTTCAGAGTTAACATCAATTGGAAGTGATTGTGCTCCCTGGCATGTAAACCTTCAAACCTGAGCATCCATAGAAAATATTCTTTTGTGTCTTAAAACTTTTAATAAATCTTTTTATATGAAGTTTTTGAAGTTTTTTGATACAGGGAAATGCAGATCCAGTTCAGAAACTAAACTGAAGTGTTTATCATTACTGGTGGTAGTATAATTGGCAGGTACTTTCTTTCTGTACTCTTCATTATCCAAATTTTCGAAATGGGCACAAAGCCTTACCATATTTTTCTTCATTTGCTATGGAAAGCTCTCTAAAACAATGTAGTTATAATAAGACAAGTAAAGAAATTAGAAAGTCATGCATTAGTTCATGGAATGGCACTTAGAGAAGACAGGCATAAAGCCCAGTGTTTTCTATAGAGCTCTTGATGACATAATTACCATCTCATTAGCTAAAAGTTGTAAAAGGAGACATATTCTACACTGATGAAAAACATGTCAATAGTATGCTGGCATCAGTTGCATCCCTTCACACTGAGGCTACACACTCCAGGACTCATTCATTAAAAGCCTGACCAAGTCACCATCATTCATTAACTGTCTCTTTACTGAATAGGAAAAATGAATGGAGCTTTCTAATCTGACATTAATAAATTGCAACCATTTGGGGAAGTATTCAAGTGTAAAATGTTGAGGTTCATTATTGAAATTATATTTAATGACTTGTGTTTGTTCTGCCTCATTTAAAGATAAAATGTTCACAGGACTTTATCCCTGATGGTGGGTGATAACAGATACTCTAGCCAAATCGTAGAATAAGTCTAAGCAGGGTTCACTGGGGCTAAAATGCAGATTCATAGACTGTTAATGCAGGGAGAAGTCTTGGAGACCATATAAAAGTAGTTTTCAAACTTCTAGAAATCCATGTTTTTTCTCTAAAGAAAAATGTACTTGAAAAAAAAAATAGGTAAGACAGATGACCTTGCTCACCTGTTTATCCATTGAAAAAAGTGAGGAGCATAAAGAAGAGCAAAGATGTTACTACATTTCTTCCTTCAGATGAAAATCATAGTCTATCAGGAAAAATTGCTTTCCTTATATGTCCTCTCATAGCATTTGTAAATGCTTTCTTTTTAAGTAAGCAAAGAAAAGTATCATATATAATATATAATGTTTACTTTGCATTTCTGTATTAAGTGGTTTGCAAATGTGTGTGAGATGTGTGTTTGAGATGTGTGCTGGAGACACACTTTAAAGTGACACTTGAAGCATCTTTGAAAGATGAGCGTGGATTGCATCAAATGTGCTTTTATGTTCTTTTGCCTCTTTCATTTTAAGAAGACTGTGACCTTGAGGAAAAAGCTTTATTCATATTAGTAAACACAGTGCTTAGATTGATGTCGGAGTACAGTATATAAATATGGCTTGCATATTTCAATTCCAGTTTAATTTGAGTGGATACATTGAAAAATCTAAATATAAGTTAAACACATCATATAGATTTGGCTCAAAAACCTCACTTTTTAAAAAAGTATTAATTGGTTGCTAGGTGAAGTTTGACTTCACTGTGGCTGCTTTTGATGGGATATATATATTTTTAAAAATCCCTGTTATATCTCTCCAATACAGTCACTTTTTCTGAAATGTGTTAGCCTTCTTTATGGGTCTCATACATTTGCATAATTTAAATGGACATTGGAAGGTTCATGAAATCCAATATTCCACAATATTGCATGTTTTAAAATCTGGTGTGTTTTAAATTATGTGTTTAAAAATCTTTAATATACTCTGTTTACCAATTCAGGAAAGATTGAATCGATGTGCAACAAGTTTAGACATAAATATGGTGTAGTAGAGTATGGGAATGATTCGTTAATACAGAAACATTATTTAAAATGTGAATGAACATATTAAAAGTATATTACAAATGCTATTTGTGAAAACAGAACGGTAATGGGGAAGAAGTTTTAGCAGCACTCTAGGTAGTAGGAAATTCCTATGGAAAGATCCTGAAGAACCAAGTTAATGTTTTTGAAAATGGAAACAAGAGTAAGATATTCAGCTATGTATTTTTTTCACTCATTGATTTATTTATCAAACATAAACTAAGAGTCTACTCTATTTCTGGAAGAGGTGTGTAAGTGTCAAAGAAGGCCAGTGTCTTTTCACAGTACTTTTCTCATGTCTCCATTGACAAAATTATTATTTACAAACTTTAGGGAAGAGGACTATGGCACATGTCAATTCTTCTATTGCCTTCACTTTTCCTGACTACACACAAGTCACAGTCTTCAGAGGCTACTACCACCACTATTTTGTTTGTTAAATAATGAAGGTAATGGAAATGGTAACATCTATACCAGTGTGTGCTCAAAAGTTATTTGCTATGAATCAACCAAATCCTCTTTTTTTTCCTTTGAAACATACTTCAGTGGAAACTGTTCATGCTACCTACATGCAACTATGTGCCTAATATTGTGACAATGTACTAAGAAAACAAAAATAAAAGACACAGTTACTGTATATAAGAGGTTAGACTAATGGATGGGGCAGATATAAAAACATTAAATTTCAAAAAACAACTTGGCTTGACATGTTAGTTGAGGTGAGGACTAGTTAAAATGTAGCATAAAAATAAAGATTATGTTTCATTAGGATTTTGAGCATCTAGATTGACTGACTGAAAATTCATCTTCAACCAGGAGTTGTTCTAAGTGAAGGAAGTGTAACTGATGATTCATTGTAAGGCTGAAGTCAGCCTTTCCTGATCATGGTGTTAAACGATTTCCAGGATCTGGTTTCAACAAATGCTTTCAACCTCATCTTCAACTCCATCATATATCCTGCACTCTAGTTTAAGAATCATCATTTTTGAAGCATTCTGCTGACTTTTATATTCTTGTTCTTTTATTGCCCATTAGTGCTTTACGTATAATTATCTTGCAGGAAGTTTACTTACCTTTCAAAGCTCAGTTCAAGTAAAATATTCAGTCCCAAGTTCTCTCCTTATGCACACATATGAATACACACAATATAGTTCTCTCTAATAAACACATTAGAATTAAACATCCTATGCTCTGTGCAACTCATCTACTTTTTTCCCCATCGCTACTATGGTACTCATATTATACACAAAGTTTTTATATGTAGCTCTTCCTCCTCTACTACATAATGACTTACATTTTTGTGGGGTCTGTGCCTTATTCAACTCAAATTCTCTACTTTTCAAAGAAAGAAGTCCTCTAAATATGCCGAGTGAATGGAATTTGTAGCATACACTATTTTGTTTCTTACTAAGATCTTTTAATAAATGAAAACCGAAAGAAGATCAGACTCAAGTTGTCAGAAGTATAATTCTTTACTTATTTAATATTGTTTCCTCCAGAACTTATATTTTGGCCATTACTCTAAAAATTCATATAGCATTGTAATAGGAGCACAATTGTTTTTATTTAAAGTATAATTGGGGGGGAAATTACTCAGATTTTTACAAGTATGCAGAGATTTTATGATTTCCTCTTTGATCTTTCTAGAGCTAGCACTAAAATAACCCATAAAAAAACTGTAAATTTTCTTGTTGAAAACTCACACAAGATCGACACAATTATTTGAGGTATTAGCTTTGTGTCTTTATTTTAGAGCACAAGTGTCATTACAAAGCAAAGTATGTTTCATACTTCCAAGTCAGAGAAAAAATTTCAAATTCAAGCAATTCTATTTTTTTCTCTAATTTTTTTTATAAATACATCTAAGGCATTAAATAAAAACTTAAATACAGCACATTTTAATGTTTGAAACATATCAAGTTATATCACCTCTACCATGTATTTATTATTTATATACTTACATTTTTAATAGACTTTATTTTTAGAATGCTTATTAGATGTACAAAAAATATTAAACAGATAATACAGAGTTCCCATATATTCTATCATAGAGCTTCCCCCATTATGAACATCATGCATTAGTGTAATATATTTATTACAGTTAATGAATCAATATTGATGCATTATTATTTACTAAAGTTCACTGTTCAGATTTTTAAAGTTATTACCTAATGTAATTTTTCTATTCAGTTATCCTATCTAGGATATTATATTACTTAGTTACCATGTTATTTATATTTATAGTAACTAAGTATATACATGTCTATAATTATTTTGGTACACTTTTTTCTGGATCTATACATAGCTAAACAAGAGTTCACACTAATGTATCCAGCTTAGCCCATTATCGCATGGATCATTCTAGTCTTCTTCACTTAATATCTGTAAATCCCCACTCCATCAATAAGAAACTTGACTCCTACAGTCTGCCATTTATATACTTAATTGTTCAGTTCAGTAAATATGTATAGAATTATCAGAATTGTTAACTCCTAATTCCATGGAAAACAACTTCAGCAACTAGATTGCAGTGCCTATGTAAAATTTCTTTTGCCTTTAATCTTATAGTCCTCACTCATTTCAGAAGTTATATGTCATCACCTTTCCCTTCCTTTGCCTCCATCACCCTCTTCAGTGAGGTTTTTTTTTTTTTCACATTTACATTACAGTTTAGAGTCATTGTCATACTCTGCATTACTTCATGGGATTTTCCCACCTCTGAAATAAAATTTTCTTTCATATTTGCATATACTATAGTTCACTATCTGTGTTATAAAGTTCTGTGGGTTCAGGGAAAGGCATAATGTCATGTATTCACCATTATATTATCATGCATAATTGTTTTTCAGCTCTAAAATCTCCCCTGGAATTTCACGAGTCTTCCTTCATTGCTCCCAGAATCCATGGCAACCACTGATCATTATACTGTATCAAATTCTGCCTTTTTCAGAATATCATATAATTGGAATTATACAGTATATAGCCTTTGCAGACTGGATTATTTCACTTATCTATATTAATTTAAAGTTCTTCCAGGTATTTTCATGGCTACACAGCTCATTTCTTTTTAAAAATACGAATGTTCTATTAAGTAAATGTACCACTGTTTATTTATTCATTCTCTTTGAAGAATGTTTTGGTTGTTTCTAGTTTCGGGCAGTTATAAATAAAGCTATAAAAAGTATGTGTGTGTAGATTTTGAATGACACACATATTTGAAAGCAGTTGAGTAAATATTTGGGAGGATGATTGCTACCTCAATGGAAAAGCTATGTTTAGCTTTATAAGAAACCACCAACCTGTCCCCACAAGATGGTTGACCTATTTCCTTTTTCCATCAACAACCAATGAAGAATTTCCATTGCTGTACAGCCTCAATAGATTTAGCATGGTCTGATTTTTGGATTTTAGCTATTTTAGTAGATGTAAAGTAGCATTTAAATATTTTCCTTAGTAAGGTTTTTGTTTAAGTCTTTTGCCCATTTTTAATTAGGTGACCTGTTTTCTGATGTTGAGGTTTAAGTGTTTTTTTGTATATTTTAGATACAAATCCTTTGTCGAATATGTGAGTCTATGAATACTTTTACCCAGTCTGTGACTTGTCTTTACATGCTTTTAACAGTGTCTTTGTTTTTTGTTGTGGTGGTAGTGGTGGTGATTGTTCGTTAATGAAGTCTAACTTATCAGTTTTTTCTTTCAAGCATTGTGTTTTTGGTGTTATAACTAAATAATCATCGCCAAGCCTGAAATTACCAAGACTGTTTCTTACGGTTTCCTCTAGAAGTTTTATGGTTTTGCATTTTACATGAAGCTCTATGCTTCATTTTGAGTTAATATGTGTAAGATATGTGTCTAGATTAATTTGTTGCTTATTGTTGTAGATAAATAATAAGCCTACTGCATCCATTATAATTAACTGTGAGAAACCACTTTGATAAAATGAAGATATTCTCCTCTAGTTTTAGTTTGCTGAGATTGTTGTTATTATATTAATGAATTTTAGATTCTTTGAAATATTTTTGTATCAACTTATATAATTATATCATTTTTTCTCTTTAACCTTTGATGTAGTAGATAACATTAATTGCCTTTTAACTGTTAAAATAGTCTTGCAAACTGAAATAAATCTCACTTGGTTGTGGTTATATATGTATGTGCATATACACACAGACACACACTATGTATGTATATATAGTTGGATTTGACTTGTGAATATCTTCAGAATATTTTTCCACGTTAAATAAAAGATATTGGTCCGATATTTTTCTTTCTAATAATATCTTTATTTGGTTAGAGTATTAGGATAACAATGATTTCATAGAATTCCTTATGAAGAATTTTCTGGTTCTTTTCTCCGTAAGAACTCAGAGGATTAGTATTCCTTCTTTCTTAAATATCTGGTACACCAATGAAACCATCTAAATCTTGTGATTTTTTTTTTGAAAATTTATTGATTATTGATCCTTTTTTTTTTAGTAGATAAAGGCCTATTCATATTATCATATTATCTTTTTCTTCTTATTTGACTTTTGGTAGTTTCTGTATTTTCAGGAATTAGTCCATTTTATCTAAGTTAGAAAATATGTGTGTATAGAATTATTCATAGCTTTTCTTTACTATCTTTTCATGTACATGGGATTAGTAATGATGACCTTTTATTTCAGATACTAGTAGTTTGTGTTTTTCTCTTTTTTTCTGGTACCTTGGCTAATGGTTTATAAACTTTATTAATATTTTCAAATAACAAGGACTTAGGCTTGCTGTTTTTTTTCACATTATTTTTATTTTTAAATTTCTTTTATTTCTGCTATACTTTTTTTTCTGCTTTAAACTTGATCTTCTTTCTCTAGTTTTCTGAGGTGAAAGCTTAGATCATAGACTTTAGAGCTTTCTTTTTTTAGTATATACATTTAATATTTTAAATTGCCTTCCAACTACTGCTTTTGCTTCATCCACACAATTTTGTTTTATTTTCATTTTAATTTAGATCAAAGATATTTTAAATACCTTAAGAATTAACATATGTATTTAATCTCTAAATATACTAGAATTTTCCAGTTATCATTCTGATACTAATTTCTAGTTTAATTCCATTGTAATTAAGGAACATATGTTGTATAATTTATATTCTCTTAAGTTTGTTAAAGTGTGTTCCATGTGAACTTGATGTGATGTAAATTCTGCTGTTGCTGCTTGAACTATTTCATTATTGTCAATTAGATAAAGATGATATGGTTCTTCAGAACTGCATCCTGTTGACCTAATTCTGCTCAATCTGTCAATGACTGAAAGAGGAGTGTTGAAATCCTCAGCTGCAGTAGTGGATTTATAAAGTAGTGGATTTTCTTTCAGAGCTATCAGTATTTGCTTCACGTATTTTGATGCTCTGTAGTTAGGTGCACATTATTAAATATTTTTACGTCTTCTTAAAGACAACTCATTTATCATTATATAATGTCCACTTATTAGCTCTAATAATTTTACTTATTAGCTCTAATGTCACTACCTAATGCCCACTTATTAGCTGTTATAATTAGCTCCAGTAATGTCCACTTATTATCTCTAATAATTTCAATTTCTCATTTATCACTATAGAGTGTCCAATTATTAGTTCTAATAATTTCACAATACAATGCCCACTTACGAGCTCTAATAATTTCTCAACTTTGTTTGAAATTAGTACAACTACTCCACCTTTGGCTTAGTATTGACATGGTAAATCTTTTTTTTCTCCTTTGTCTTTACCTTTAAGGTAGGTTTCTTTTAAACAACCTATTAGTTCTTTTTATTTTCTGTTTTCATTGCTGTTATTCAGGCAATTATTCTGTTCCCATTGCTGTTATTCAGGCAATTCATATTTAAAGCAATTATTAATATGGTTGGTTAATTATGGCTATTTATCACTTTTAAACTGTTTTCTATTATTATATTTTTTTCTTTCTCTTTCTTCTTTTTCTGGTATCTCTAGCTTTAGTCAAATATTTTGTATGATTCTGTTTCATCTCCTTGCTTAGGGTATCAGTTATACATCTTTTAAAAAAGTGATGATTTTTTTCTGAATATACTATACATATTTAACTGACCTGAGTCCACCTTAAAATGACTCTATATAACTTCACATGTGGTGTAGGTACCTTAAAACAGAGATATTTCTATTTTCCGTACTCTGATGCATTGTTATTTTTATGTTTTTCATTTATCATATATTATAACTACCCAATATGTTATTAATGTTATTACTTTGAACAGAGTTATCTATTAGATCAATTAAAAAAAGAAAAATATTTTTATTTTATTTTTACTTATCCCTTCTCTGAAGATCTATTTTCTTCATGTAGATTAGAGTTTTTACATATATTGTTTTCCTTCTCTCAACAACTTCTTTTACCATGTTTTTGCAGGGCAGATCTTGTGGCAACAAATTCCCTTAGTTCTTGTTGGTCTGAGAAAGTATTTTTTATTCTTCACTTTTTAAGAATAAGTTCACTGAATATAGAATGCTAGGTTGGTGTGGTTTTTCTGACAGCACTCTTAAAGTTTCAGTCCATTTTCTTCTTGCTTGAATGGCTTCTGTTATGTCCAATGTGTTTTTTACCCCTTTTTTCTCTAAAGAGAAGCTGATATTTTCCCCTCTGGCTTCCTAGAAGACATTATCTTGGGTTTTCTGCAGTTTGAATATAATATATGTAAGTGTAAGATTTTTTAAATATATTAATGCAGCTTAGTAGTCTCCAATCTTCCTGAATCTATGGTTTGGTATCTATTATTATTTTTGAACATTCTCAACTACTATAACTTCAAATATTTCTTCTGCTCTTTTTCTTTTTCTCTCTGTTATTCTTGAATATTCTTTTCTGATTTTTTTTTATTTTGTTTTAATTTCATGTTTGAAAATTTCTATTTACTTGTCTTCAGTTTCTCTGATTCTCTCTCCAGCTGTTTCTAGTCTACTGGTGAGCCCATCAAAAACATTTTTTTTTTCTGAAATTTGTTTAAGTATACTTGAGTTTTAGCATGTCCTATTAATTCATTCCTGAAGTTTTATATCTCTAGTTATTAACCATCAATTTTTGCATGTTTTCTGCTTTATATATTAAAAGCTTTAACATTTTTATGATCATTATTTTAAATTCTGTCTGATATTTCCAACATTTTTGTCGTATCTGAGTCTAGTTCTGATACTTGCTTTGTCTCTTATGACTGTGTATTCTCTTGCCTTTAAGCTCGCCTTTAACTTTATGTTGATGTCCAAATAAGATGAATCGGGTAATAGAAATAGAGATAAATAAGCTTTGGTGTAAAATTGTGTGTTAACATGACTAGAAGTTGGGCATTGTTTTTTTTTTGTTTGTTTGTTGTTGTTGTTGTTGTTTTGAGACCGAGTCTTACTCTTGTTGCTCAGGCCGGAATACAGTGATGCAATCTCAGGTACAAGCAATTCTCTTGCCTCAGCCTGCCAAGTAGCTGGGATTACAGGTGCCCACCACTGCACCTGACTAATTTTTGTATTTTTAGTAGAGACGAGATTTTACCATTTTGGACAAGCTGGTCTTGAATTTCTGAACTCAGCTGATCCTTCTTCCTTGGCCTCCCAAAGTGCAGGGATTACAAGCTTGAGCCACCACACCAGGCCTAGAAGTTGGGCAGTGTTTAATGTTTATTATATGTATAGGTGCCAGAGGCTCCAGTTTCTTCTAATGTTCTTATTTTTCACTTCCCACCTGTTGTCTTTACATTTCCCTAAGAACTCCTTGAATAGTCCATGAGTTGCAGTTCCTTTAGCTGTAATTCCATGTTATTATGTTGGAGCCCTGTTGATGTGATGGTAAGGTATAAAAAAGGTGGAGAAGTATTCTATAATCTTATTACTAAATCTCAGACTTCTAATGGCCATGCCCATGTTCTTAGACAGTAAAAGTTCCTTAGCTTTTTCCTTTTACTTGAGGTCATTGAGGAAGGCTGGAAGGGGCTGAAGGTGGATAATTGTTCATCCTCGAAATTAAATACGGCTCAGATAAAGTATTTTCAATTAGAGTATAGGCTTCTTATTAAGAAAACTCTGGACATATTTTAAAGGGCTATTTGTCCCTTGCCCTACCTAAAATGTAATAGGATTTTTCCTGGCACTTCATTGTGAGCTTCTGGTGAATTTTCATGAATGAACAAGGGTACTCATAAGACTGATACCCCAGGAATTTCTCCCTCTCAAGCTACTCAGCACGTAGTCTCCAACAATTCATGAAAATTACCATTTAAATGCTCTGACCAATTTATCGTTCTACTAGCCTCTATTTCAGGTAAGATAATGTTGGCTGTGATTCTCTGAATTTGCCTATCTCCAGATTTTGTAATGACAGATTGTCCTGTGACCTCAACTGTATGACAAATCCAAGAGAAGTCATTGATTTTCAGTACTTTCAGCTTTCTGTTATTTTGGGGATTGAATTGATGACTTCCAAGCTGCTTAAATGTCGGTTAAAACCAGAGGTATCACTTCTTACTTTGTTTTTTTCTATTGCTCTCCTACACTGCTGTCATAGTGAATGTCCTGAACAACAAACTGTTCTTTCCAGTAGACTTTTCTTGGTCCCTTTTTCTAAAGATGAAACTCACAATATCTTGCATAATTTGTCCCAAACCTATCTCTTATCACTGTTCTCATTGACTTGGTTTGACTGTTTTCACAGATCTGTGATTCTGAATGTGTTGTTTTATATACCTCAATGTTCACTTGCCTTTCTTGTGCTCTTCCTCATCCAACTGGCAAAGCAATAGTCATTTGATTGTCAGTTCTATGATTTACTCCTTAAAACACTTGCTGCTCTATCATCCATACCATTTTGAAGATACAAAAAAGTCTTCTGATGAAAGTATTATTATCATAATGTATCAGTCTCTCAGATTAATACCAAAGCAGTCTCTAGTTCTAATTTATCCCTAGTGCCTAAAAGAAGAACAGATATCTAATGAAAGTTGAAAGTTTCTTTTGAAAAGAATGAAACAGGTCAGATGCAGTGACTCACACCTATAATCTCAACACTTTGTGAGGCCATGATGGGAGAATTACTTAAACCCAGGAGTTTAAGACCAGCCTGGGCAACACAATGAGACCCCAACCTAAAAAAATTAACAAGGCATGGTGGCATGCACCTGTAGTCTCAGCTACTTGGGAGGCTGTGGCAAGAGAATTGCTTGAGCCCAGGTATTCAAGGCTGCAGTGAGCCATGAGCCATGATTGAACCAATACACTAGCCTGGGCAGCAGAGTAAAACCCTGTCAAAAAAATAAAGAAAGAAAGAAAAGGAAGGAAGGAAAGAAGAAAGAGAAAGAAAGAAAGAAAGAAAGAAAAACAAAGAGAAAGAAAGAGACAGAGAAAGAGAGAGAGAAAAGGAATAAAAAGAAAAGCCCTTAGAACTCAGTATCTTTATCATTTGACAGTGATTAGCAATACGTTCCATATCTTTTTTGCCTTGATTTAAAGTCAGATTAAGAATGGAGGCTTCTAGATTCTGATGCCATAAAATAACAAATAAACAATTTTAAGTGTGTCATAATTTATAGATGGTGCTATGTCCAAAACTGAGTTGAAACTACAACTTTCCCATGTTGTTTTTAACATAGTACATCTGAAATTAAAAATGTTCGTTAATTTAGGTTTAGCTTACTTTGAGGAGGAATGTGCCAATTAATAATAATAATTATATCTGACATTTACTGAGTACTTTTTAATTTGTCGGGCATTGTAGTTCAGTGCCTTAAAAGCATTATCTTACTGAAGGCGCATAACTCCTTCAGTTCAGATATACTTTTATTTATATTTTATGAGTGCATAATTTTATGAGAAATGCTTTCCTACTAATATGATAAGAAATGCTGTCACAGCCTGTCATCATGCAGTGGGCCAGGCTGTCCTGTGCCAGTTGACAGTCACGTAGCTTTGTATTAGTGTGTTGGACAATTTACTGAGTGCAACGATTATCTGATGAAACAAACAATTAAAATGGATTCTGTCGAGGATGAAAAATGGTGGAAGACTTTTATTTATTTTAATTTGTGCTCCTTTCTCCCATTGTTGAGCCAAGCCTGCTAACACTTAACTCTGATCAGCCAATGTGAAAGCAGATATGATGGCCTGAGGGTACCATAAGTGACTGGAAAGGGAAAGACAGAAGCAGAAAGGAAGCACACGGAAGCTTTGTGCCAGGCACTTAGTCAATTTTAGCAAATTATCTGGTGTAAGCCTCTTAGCAGCTTTAAGAGTTAAATTTTCTATAAGAGGAGACTGATAACCCCTGAGATAAAATTACTTGTCCAAGCCCATATAGATCAATAACAAGCAATATAGCATTTCAGAATCTAAGTGCCTAGGATTCTTTCTTCCATATTACAATATAGTGATTTTATTAAGGAAAAAATGTTAACGTTATATCCTGTGTTTTTAGAATGGTTAGAACAGTCAACAATATATATATATTTGTAGATAGTCCTTGCAAATAATCTGAGGATTCTAAATACCTAATAGAGAACTGAGTTCAACTTGAAGCTAAATGAATGCAACAAACTGAGCTGGAATCATAAGAGGATGTCATCAGTTATGACACACCGTATTCATAGGTTAGGCTGTAAAATCAGAATTGTTCTGAAGATCTCAGAAATATTTGCTCCTTTAATTTAGAATTGGAATTGCTAAGTACCCTCAATTTTTCATTGGTTCATATGCAGTCTCTGCATTTACCAACTTGCAAGCATGTGAACACGATTGCCTCAGATATTGGGGGTCTATGTAAACAGTTATGCGTTATAATATGCAGTTATATAAGCTTTTATTAGATAGTTTGTGATCTCTCTGTTAAAGCATAAGTTAGTAACTTAGCCTTAGGGGAGGATAATCATACCAATACAGACATGGGAAGATTTGTACAGAACATAAACACCATCTTTATGTCTATGTTACTCAAAGGAACCAGGGAAATAACAAATTCCCAATTACAATGCAGTAAACTTTGAGAGGAGCAGGAGTGAGATTTGTTCCTTCATGGTTGGTGCATTTCATTCTTATTCCCAATTCTTTTTCTAGTTTCTCCTAAATTGGTGTGTCTTTAGATGAAATAGTATCCCAGACCATAAAGCACTTAATGTATATGGAGCACTTAAGTTAATTATTTTATTCGTAATCTAGGTTGATCTGTCTCATAGCAAAATCAGTTAGTATAATTTTACCTTCTTCTTTTTAAAAATGTCAACAAACTATAAGTGGTGCTTCTATGTAGAAACATCAAAGTAGAACTGTTTTTACTTATAGAACTTTTATCAAATGATGTTAAATGAAGCACAGAGTTTTTATTCTATAACCTGGATCTAAAACTATATAATCTCCACAATATATAGCAAATAAATGATGATTAATTTTAAGAAGCCAAATGGGGAAAACAAACCAAAAAATGTTCCACCCTTAGATGTCCTGTAACTTATTTATATTTGATTCAAGCTATATCTTTAAATAGAAGTATCAGGACCACAAGTCATTTAAAAATGTCATAAAAATGTTCCAAGTTTGTAGTTTAAAGGACCTTAGAGGGACTATTTGAAGTTTTGTACTTTCTTTGTTCAGTGATCCACTTGCAGGTTATTCTGAACCTCCTTGGGAAAAGATGAAAGTAGATGGCATTTTGGAAATGATTCTTCATTCTGAAACCTCCTTGAGTGATAGACTAGGTGAAGTATAGTTATATCTTGGCAGTAGAAACCAATATCTCCTGTCAAATTTCACATTCATTTTTATTTCTAGATTTATTCTTTCTACTTTCGCTCAAATACCAACACATAAAGAGTGTCTGCAGATATAAGCTCTAATAGTGCATTGTGGGAATTTAATACATTTTAAAAGACTGAAAGTAAGAAGAGAGTTTTTAACAGATTCCTTATGGAGGGAAAAGAATATTGCTAGATGAAACAAGAATGGAAAAAAAATGATCTTTTACTCATAGAAGTAGCATATATTTTCTTTCTTTACTCTTAATTGAATTGTGAATGTCTTATTATCAAAATCCACAAAATTTTGACAGAATATGCAAAATATTTCCTGAGTTACAATTTCTCATTTAGAAATATTTGGTTTAAATTTTCATATATTTCCAATAACTGTTCTGTTCATTTCCTGTTGACTACTTTTCCCACCTTGACTTGGGATACTCCAGAAGAGATAACCTTGTTGTTAGCAAGAAAATAAGCTAATATAAAAGAGATCTGCTAAAGTTAGAGTACAGGCCATGTACTAAGCACAAAAAAATTGAGTTGGGTGGAAACATAAAGATTATGTAGTTAAATGCTCACAACTTTTCCTTATCTCACTAAATGAACAGAAAATAAAAATATTACAACGGGTAAAAAAAGAACAGAAAAGATGTCTGCAACATTTTTAGTCAGATACATATTCACATAGATATTTCTATATAGTCATAGAAATCTCCAAAACCATTCCTTGGAAAATAAGAAAGTATAACAGAATAAATTGATTTTGACATTCTCCTAGAGAGTTTAAATGGATCCTAGCCAAATACAGACACAAATCAATCAACGCTAACCATCCTGAGCATTTCAGATTAATCCAGATAATGGCAAAAAGGTTGAACTTATGACAAACACAGATATACATAAAATTTGCATGCTTTTTTTAAAAAATAAATTGTCTGTGATTAATCTTTTCCCATTTATGTAACTTAAGTGACATATCATTTCTTTGTAAATTGTAGGCAAGGTGTTTAACTATAAAAAAAAAGAAACCTACATTCTGTCTTTATGGAGTTTATAGAAATACAGGCAATACAAATTAATTGAGGCTAAAGTTTTAAAAATTAATCATTAATATAAGAGAAACAAGGATCAAAATATCTAAGTGAGCTGTGGCTCAGATAAGAAGGCATAGACTCATTTCTTGCTCCCTCTCATTAAGCACAACCTTAAATGCTGCAAATGGTACAAAAAGCAAATAAAGGAGAACTTGGAGGTGGTAAAAATGGAAGAGCTGGTGTGAGGACTCAGGATTTCAGCAACAACACAACATCAAGATGCCTTGTGTCCTCCCACCTGACAGAGGAAAGCCATCCACATCCAGTATTTCTTTCCTGCTATGACATAATAGCAGAAGGCAGCCCAGATAGGCCCATTGTTTCTCCAGATAAAACAGTAGTCCCTCTGGTAGCACCAGCTGAACTTAAAAGAGGAAAGTGCATTCTCCTTACCCACCTGCACTGAGATTCCTTCTTTCTACCAAGAGATACCTAGGCTACAAGGCAGAGCCTGCAGGAGAAACTGAGCAATATCTGTAACCCAGTAGGTCATGAAGCCTCTTTTTCCTCATAGGACTGAGTTTCTCCTTTCTTGACCAGATGTATTAGACCATTTCATGCTGATGTAATAGAATACCACTGTCTGGGTAATGTATAAGGAACAGAAATTTATTTGAATTTATTTGCAGTAGAAGTCAATCCTTCTCATCAAATTTCATCCTTTTTTTTTCTTTTATTTTTCTTTATTTATTCTTTCTACTTTTGCTCAAATGCCAACATTTAAAGAGTGCCCACAGATACAATATAGGCTCTAGTAAAGCACTGTGGTAATTTAATACATAGTGGAACACTCAATGATAGTAAAAAGAAAGCTCTCTTATTTTTACTATCTTCAGAGTTCTCCTTTATATTTGTGTTTTGCACCACTTCCACTGTTTAAGGTTGTGCCTCTTAAGTGGCAGCAAGAATAAATGGTTCTATGCCTTCTTGTCCTAACCACATTTCATTTACATGTTTTTGATCCTTGTGTCTCTTATACTAATGATAATAAAATATCAGTCAATCAACTAGACATAAAAATTCTAAATGTGTACAGACCACAAGAGCATATTTGCAAAATACATGAAACAAAAACTGATGAAGAGTTGAAAAGAGAGATTCACAACTGTAATTGGAGACTTCAACACTGCCATTATAACAATGATAATCATGATAGAACTATTAGAAAGTCAGCTATGACCTAGAATATCTGAGCATTCAACTAAGAGGATCTAACTACCACATGTAGAATACTCCATTCAATGAGAGCAGAATACACAAATTTATTCAGACCTTTATGGAATACTCATCAAGATAAATCATAGGCATAAGTAGACATTAATCAAGCCTCAACAAATTTTTTAAAAAAAGAAAATTTAGTTATCTATTTTTTATGATATCAAACTAGAAATAACAAAACAAGAGGAATCTGTGAACATGTAGGAAATAATATATTTCTAAATGATCCGTGGGTCAGAAAGGAAGTCTCAAATAATTTAAAAACAAGTTCATAGATGTGAATGATTTAAAAAATACAAAATATTATGTCAGATCGAACTAAAGTAGTGTTTAGAGAAAAACTGATAGCAGTATAATAGGCTTACATTAGAAATGAGAGTTCTCATGTTGATAATCTATATTTCTATTAACAAAACTAGAAACAGAAGAGCAAAATAACCTCAAAACAAAAAAAAAATAAAAAATCAAAGCAGAAATCAATAAAATCAAAAACAGAAAAACAATAAAGAAAAATAATGTAACCAAATGGCTTTCAAAGATGTTTTCTTTGAAAAAAAATCAATAAAATTGATAAAACTCCAAAAATACTAAACAAAAATTACAAAAAGACACCTATTGCTCATGTCAAAATTAAAATGAGAAATAACACTCTTGATTCTATAGCTATTAAAAAGATAGAGAATAATACAAATGACTTTAAGCTCATAACTTCAATAACTTAAAACAAACTATCAAAAATTACCAAGATAAAATTAACAATTTAAAATAGCTCTATTACAATCAAAGCAATTAAATTCTTAATTAAAAGTGACTTAAAAATAAAATTCCTGCCTGGGATGGTTCCACTGGGCAATACTAATAAACATTTGAGAAGTAATTAATACTAAGAAGTAATTAATACCAAACTTTACCAGAAAATAGAAATAAAGTGAAAATTTTCTAACTATTCTTATGAAGTATTACACTAATACCCAAGCCAGACAGTGTGCAAAAAAAAAATCAGAGATTAGTATCCTTCATGCATATAGACATAAAAATCCTTAACAAAATATTATGAAATAGAACCCAGCAATATATAAAAATAACTATACACATGAACAAATATGTTTATTCCAGTGATACAAGGGTGGTTTAACATTACAAAATCAGTCATTGCAAAGAACAATATCAACAGGTTAAGAAGAAAAATTATATGATCATATCAATTGATGCATAAAAGTAATTCAGCAAAAATACTTATTTATGATAAAAATCGCTTAGAAAATTAGGAATAGAGGAAGCCCTTCTCCAAATTGCTAAAGAATATGTAAAAATCCTCCAGCTAAGATTATACTTAATGATGAAAAACATCCTAAAATCTTTCCAAAAATCAGGAGCAAGGTGGTATAGTTTGGATGTATGTCCCCGCCAAATCTCACGTTGAAATGTAATCCCCAGTGTTGGAGGTGGGGCCTGGTGGGAGGTGTCTGGTCATGGGGGCAGATCCTTCATGTCTTGGTGCTGTCCTCAGGATAATAAGTGAGTTCTCATGAGATCTGGCTGTTTAAGTGTGTGGTACCTCCTTCCACTCTTTCTCTTTTTTTTTTTTTT
>PVKP010037202.1:0-21830 GCA_004027715.1 Plecturocebus donacophilus | reverse complement strand
TGAGATGGAGTCTTGCTCTGTCTTCAGGCTGGAGCGCAACCTCGGCTCACTGCAACCTCCACCTCCTGGGTTCAAGCGATTCTTCCGCCTCGGCCTACCGAGTAGCTGGGACCACAGGTGCGCGCCACCACTCCCGGCTAATTTTTGTATTTTTAGTAGAGACAGGGTTTCACCATGTTGGCCAGGATGGTCTCGATCTCTTGACCTCGTGATCTGCCCGCCTCGGCCTTCCAAAGTGTTAGGATTACAGGCGTGAGCCACAGTGCCCGGCCGCATTTTATTATCCTGTAATGTCATTTGTAACAATAGCAAAACCAGATCATTACTGGTCTAGAATGACTCTCAATGCATCAGCAAATAAATCTTAATTAAGTCTGATGAGCTACTTAACTCATAACATTACATCATAACAGCACTAAAAGACCACTGTATGAAAAGGTGACTCAAAGCAACTGCAAACAAAGTAACCCTCAAAATACTAAAAGCACAATCTCAAGTAAAGTGGCAGTAGCTGGGAAACTTCCAAATACAACTGTCAGAAATGGAAAAATGTCAGCCGGGCGTGGTGGCTCAAACCTGTAATCCCAGCACTTTGGGAGGCCCAGGCGGGTGAATCACTAGGTCGGGAGTTCAATACCATCCTGGCCACCATGGAGAAACCCCGTCTCTACTAAAAATACAAAAATTAGCCCGGTGTGGTGGCGTGCGCCTGTAGTCCCAGCTACTCAAGAGGCTGAGGCAGGAGAATTGCTTGAACCCAGGAGGCAGAGATTACAGTGAGCCGAGTTGGCGCCACTGCACTCCAGCCTGGGCAAAAGGGCAAGACTCCATCTCAAAAAACAAAAAGGTCCTTCTGAGTAAAATTTTCAGCAGAAAACTTCAGGCAGAAGCATAAAACTGATGTAAAAACAATAACCAGACTTCACTTCAAGCAGTCTGCGAAGCATGTCAGTGACCATAAATCAGAACTTCCATGAAGCTTGCCCATGAGTGAAGTTGTAACAGCAGGAACTTTGAAGTACCAGAAGATACCATCATTCAACAAACGAACACACTCTGACTAGCCCATCTTGGACGCGGAGCATCTTGCTGATCACTTCAAACTACAAGACAACCATTTAACTTTTAGACCTCGGCGAGAGAGGGGGGCAGCTCTTCCTACTCCTTGCACGCTCCGCTGGACGGAAGAAGCCGAGGGAACGCGAGCGGCGTCTCAGTCCCAGCACAGTCAACCACGCTGGGCAAAAGAGGGTGCAGACGAACATGTGTAACGAGAACCAGCCTGGGAGTTACGAATCTAGAAGAAAGCTGGGGAAGGAGGCAAAACAGAAGAAAAGAGCAGTGGGGAGCGGCGAGCGCACCGGAGACAGGTGAGAAGGGGAAAAGTCCCCCAGACGCAAATAAATGTCTAGAAGGGGTTCTTCTACTTCGATCTGAGTTTCCCAGGAGCTCAGCCTTGGCTGTCCGCCTCCTCACTCAGCCTCACAAGATTCCTCCTCTTGGCGGGACGATTAGGTGAAGCGAGGGGGCGCTTCGCAGGTGGCTCCCAGCAAACTGAGAAGGAACTCCCAGAGCTGCCAAGGAGAAAGAGCGGCGACCGGTCGCACGCCCGGTACCAGAGAGGGAAGTGACCAGAGAGAGGCAAAGGTGAGGTGAGCGGGTTCTCCCCTACCTGCCGCAGGAGCTTCCACCGGGCGGCTCCCAGGGGCGCCGAGACGGCGGGCTCCCGAGCGGTGCAGCCAATTGCCGGATTCCCGCCCGCTGCTCGCGCAGTCTCGCCGGCCCCAGTGTCGGCAACTCGCGACTCCATCTCACTTGAGCCTTCCATACCCGAAGACGCCCCCGCCGCAGCTCGTCCCCTGCCAGGACCTGCCAAGTTCTTCCCTGTCAGGACCTGTGACGCTCGCCCCAACCCACCCCACCCCCACTTCTATCGGCCCAGGCGTGAGAGCCCTCCCCGAATTCCGCATTTCCGGTACTCCGTCTCCTTGGCAACCAAGGCAGCGCTGTCACGTCATTGCACCATTTTGCTAGTAGCCATCTTGAGTGAGGGCGGGCCAGAAGGTGAGAGAGCTATGGCAGGGCTACTGGCACGCTGTCCCTCACTGTTTTAGCCTTCCCTGCTTCGTCTCGAGCTCAGAAAACTAGCAAAGAACCAGGAGTCTTTCATCTTTGGAGAGTAAAGAACCCAGGAACCCAAGAAAAAAAAATCCTTGACCACAACAAAGATGGCGAAATCTGCCTGTTGCTCGTGCTAGATTGGGGTTACGTAGATCGGCGTGCTGCAAACCAGCTCTGGGCGGCTCTGGGTAGGTTGTCGTTCTGTGGGCTGCGGAGCGCAGACTTCGGATGAACGTGCCTGCAGTGACACTTGCTCTTATCTGAGAGCTTCAGGTTCTCCGGCCTGCCTTCACTGGTTTGTGTCCAGAGGCGGACTCATTCTCTCAATTTGCGTATGTATGGGGGGGGTGTGCTGGTCTCTTCCCTTCTCCCCTTCCTCCCCCAACCCAGCCAGCCACCCCTCAGTTCCAGGTCCTAGCTCTTTGACTCGTCCCAGCACTGCGTGCGTGTCACCTAGTCCCTCTCCCTGTTGCATTCAAATCGCTCCTACCTGGGCTGGAGAGTTGCACGGGGAAAAGGAATAGGTTCTCCCGGGAACACCCATTTATCTACCCCACCCCCATCCTAGCCTTGCATACTGTCTTCTTGAGGATGAAAGATGGATAGATAAAGGCTGTGGGGACACAGTGATGTAGGGCCTTTGCAGGCCTTGTTATTCGGCTCCCCCCCCTTTTTTTTTTTTTTAAACTAGTGTCGGCTATTGCTCCCCTATCCCCAATCGCCCATTATTTTGCTGCGACATGGAAAGGAATTAAGGGGGGCGGGGGCGGGGGCGTCGTAGCGGATCTGAGTTACGGTAAATTTGACGCAGCATTCTACCTTCGATAGCGGGGGCATTTTGTGGAAGACTTCCATAGTGACGTTCAGCAGTGTGCAACATACGTAGATTATTCCTGTCGTAAATAATAGCAACTGCCATTTATTGAGTGGTTACTACGTGCCAGGCACTGTATGGTCTTACCATAAATTCTCATTTTATTTTTACAACAGCAACCCTACAAGGTAAATGGTGTCATTTCATTTTTCCCCATGAAGAAACTGAGGCCCAGAAACACAGTTAAGTGTGGGGGGGGGAGCTAAGCCCTCAACCCAGGTGTCTCTGACTCTCAACTGCTTATTAGCTCTCAAAGTTAATAAAAGCTACCTCCTGGCAAACCAGAGATGGCCTCACATTTGACTTGTGATCTTGCAGGGGTTTTTTGCTTTTTTTAATTAAAGTGCTAAATACCTTTTTAACGTTAAAAATCCAATAGTTGATTAAATCCAATATTTGGAGCCAAACCTAATTGGATTTTTTGCTGTACAACTTACTGTCCAAGTGTCCTGGGACAGTTGCTTAAAACCTCCCACAGCCACAGTTTGGCAACCTGTAATATGAGCATAGTAACAAATAACTTTATCTAGTCCACATAAAATTTAAGTTAGACAAAAAAGATAAAAGCACCTGGCACTTAGTCAACACTCAACAATAATTGGTCTTTCCTCCCCACCTTTATTAAATAATTAGGCCGTTCTAGTTTATCCGCACATGTTCATAATTATATAAGATCAAAGGCATGTTGCCTTTTACAGCTCTGAGTTCCAGAGATATCCCATTAAGTCTATGTACTTATTTGCAAATTTTTATTTTGTTTTTTTGTTTCTTGTTTTTTGTTTTAGTTTTCCCCTTTGTGTGCCAGAATCAGTGCTGCATAGTTTGAGCCTGATAGGATTGACTTTACAAATGAAACATTTAAGTAACATCTGCCAAGAAGTATGATTTGAATGAAACTTTAACTTATACAAGTTTTTAGTTAGCCTAAGTTATCAGCTGTCTGAAGTTATTCATAATCTAAGCCGGGCATGGCCCTGAAAAGGAGGGATGAGAACTGCTGATCTTAGATACTCTGAGAACCCACTGCTCTATAATCATACCTGTAAAATCATTTGTGTGCTGCCAGCCCCAAAGGGAGCATAAACCAGGGACTTTGATATCATGCAGCAGAAGACCAAATTATTTCTCCAAGCTTTGAAGTATAGTATTCCTCACCTGGGAAAATGCATGCAGAAACAGCCTTTGAATCACTGTAACTTCGCTGATCATTATTACAATAGAATAAAATTGAAAAAATATCACCTAACCAAGTGTCTTCAGAATAAACCCAAGATATCAGAGTTAGCAAGAAACATCCCAAGTCGGAGCTTCTCATATAAGGTATGGACTTTTTAAGTTAACCTATTTGTAGGTCATTAAGATTAATTTTAGTTTAAAAATAATGGGTACAATGTCAGAGCTACTACTTTACTCAGTAATTCTAACTTGATTATTCAAATTTTCAAGTCTCAATTGTCTCTAGTCAAATATAAGTATAAAAAAGTATATACATTAAGGCAAGCAAATCACCTGAGGTCAGGAGTTCGAGACCAGCCTGGGCCAGCATGGCATGGTAAAACCCTGTCTCTACTAAAAATACAAAAATTAGCTGGGCTTCATGGCACCTGTCTGTAATCCCAGCTACTTGGGAGGAGAAGCTTTTGAACCCAGGAGGCAGAGGTCGCAGTGAGTTGAGATCGTGCCACTGCACTCCAGCCCGGGTGACAGGGAGACTCCGTCTTAAAAAAAAAAAAGAAAAAGAAAGGATATATGTATATTTATAGGGCTCTAATGCAATATATAAAAATATAGTTTTATAAAAAATGATTCACCTCAGGACTTCGTTAGTATGCCTACCAGTGCATTTCAAAGTATAACTCAGTCTTCTAAAATTCCTAGAATACTAAATTACAGCTCTTAATAAAATATAATATGCTAATAACATTGTTTTATGAATCTCGAATCAGTAAACTTCAGTAAAGGCTATGAATTGTGTTTTAGTCTTGCATTTTTGACCACTTGAGTCATTTGGAAAGACACTGTCAGAGTATTGCACTTCTGGCAAGACCCCAAGCTGTAGGCATGAACTCAACCTTGAGGACCTGATTGCCCTTATATAGAGAGTGACCACATATCCACTTTTGCCTGGGACAACCCCAGTCTATACCTGTTGTCCCTGTGTACTTACTAATAGTGTCCCCTTTCCTCTCAAAAGTGTCCTGGTTAGGATGGTAAATTATATGGTCATCCTACTTATTTGAAATTAAATTATCTATTTGTGCTGCTGCTGCTTTGACATCCCTCTCCTACCTTTTACTTCTTAGGTTCCTTAATGACATTTGGGGGTGGTATTCTTGCAACAGTTTCACATATTTATGATCTTAATATTTTATTTTTTATTTTAATATTTTTCTGGTTTTGTTGCTTACTGATTTTTCTTTTAGTCTGTTTTGGCTTTCTCCTTTCTTTGGGTAAAATATATGTATAACAAAGTTTTCCACTTTATCCATTTTAAAGTATGCAATTTAGTGGCTTGACATGATGTTTTCAAAGTTCATCTGTGTTGAAGTATGTATCATAGCTTCATTTCTTTTTATAGTTGAATAATATTCCATTGTATATATAAGCCACGTTTTGTTCATTCTTCGATTGATGGACACTTGAGCAGAGTCTTCTCATTTTGGAAAGTATCTTTTTAATCTAATTTTACTCTTTCTAATTTTTGTTCAGTTTTTGTCCTTAGCTGATACCTGTTTGGGTGTTGCGTGTGTGTCTCTTTTGCTTTTAACTTTTTATATGTTAGCCTCCTAGTCTTCCTAGACTTTTTATGTTTTAATCTTTGAAATTCTTTTCCTTTTCATAGTGTCTTTAGTTTAGCGCTTCAATTCTTTATTTACTCATTTAGAAATTCTTTATATCTTCTATTTATTTCATTTTTGTGTTTTGTGTACATCTTTCCTACTTTAGAAAGATAAAGTTATCAATTTCACCTATTAAACTAAATTTTGGACCTTTAGGTCATTTTATTTTGTATTGTATTTAGAACATTTTATCATCTCGTACTTTGTCTTAACTCTTAGTTTATAAATAGTAGGCAGGAATTACCATCAGGGTAACAGCTGTGATACTAGCTTACATTCTAAACAGAAGGTTGACTATTTTTTTCCCTCCATTTGTCCCTGAAGCAACTTTTGAGTTCTCTTTTAGATTCCCACTGGAAATGTATAAATCTTCTCTTTTATAGATTTCCCCTGGAAACTTACACCTGACTCAGTGACTCCAAGTATTAATAGCTCTTGTAGTAATTCTTTTACCTGAGAAAGCAATCCTGCTTTCACATGTCATGTATCAATCATTCCCTCTATGAGAAATGATGTAATATAAAAGCCATGGTCTTTATCTTTTTTGATGACTGAGACCTGGGGAAGCTTTAGAAAGATACTCCTGCAGCTGTGAAAACACCTGTAGACAAGAATGCACATTTTCTTTCTTCAGCAAGCATCCACTGAGTTCCAACTCTGTCCACTTTTATAGGGTGCAATAAAGCAGAAAAAGTAGTTAATGCTTTTAGGTAAATTAAAATATATCTGCTTAAAATAAAGACCTATTACCTATATAAGTTAACTAAGAAACAGAAAGTAGCATGTGATGGGATGCTAGAAGGCCAAAGATCTAACCACAATTGGTGTGACTGTGAACTCATCAGGACTCCTAATTTTCCTGACTGAAAAAAACAGGGAGTTCTGACCAGGGACGGTGGCTTACAGCTGTAATCCCAGAACTTTGGGAGGCCAAGGTGAGCAGATCCCTGAGCTCAGGAATTTGAGACCAGCCTTGGCAACGTGGCAAAACCCCATCTCTACCAAAAAGACAAAAAATTAGCTGAGCGTGGTGGCGCACACCTGTAGTCCCAGCTAGTTGGAAGGCTGAGGTGCGAGAATTGCTTGAGCCAGGGAGGATGAGGCTGCAGTGAGCCAAGATTGTGCCACTGCACTTCAGCCTGGGTGACAGAGGAATACCCTGTTTAAAAAAAAAAAAAAAAAAAAGAGAGTTTCAACTTGTCATTCTCTAAAGAGTCTTCCAAGTGCTAAAATTTCATGATTCTGTACTTCTGTCTTGTACCTTAGCAACAAATTATTGCCTATGAGTTTGGGGATTCTTCAGTATCAACTTCTGTAGCCTATTTTTATATCAGAAATCCTGGAGAGCTTTTTAGAAATGTGGATTCCTGGATCTCACCCCACATCTGTGTAATGAACATCTCTGTGGTTGAGGCCTACAGATCTGTTTTTATTTGTTTTGGGGTTTTTTGTTTTTTTATCGTTTGTTTGTTCTGAGATGTAGTCCTGCACTGTCACCCAGGCTGGAGTGCAATGGTGCCACCTTGGCTCACTGCAACGTCCACCTCCCAGGGTCAAGCAATTCTCCTGCCTCAGCTTCCCAAGTAGCTGGAATTACAGGCGCCTGCCACCATGCCCAGCTAATTTTTTTTTTTTTTTTTTTTTTTTAGTGAAGATGGGGTTTCACCATGTTGGTCAGATTGGTCTCGAACTCCTGACTTCAGGAGATCCATCCACCTTGGCCTCCCAAAGTGCTGGGATTACAGGTGTGAGCTACCGCGCCTGGCCCTACATCTGTTTTTTAAAGTTTATCAGGTAATTCTGAAACTCACAGCTTGACTGACAGTGGACCTGTATTTAGAAACTGGAAATGTTTGGTGATCAAGTGTTGTTAATCTAAACCTTATTGAATTCATTCAGTTCTGCAGTTCTTATTGGCAGGTACCTTAGCTTTCCATTTTACGTTAGCCAGATGGCAAGATGAACTTATTCTATTATACTTAAAAACCAGCTAGTGTATTCAAAGACTAGTATCCATCCAGATGTCACATTTATCTTCCACATCATCCTGCTCTGCTCTGCTCTGCCTACAAAAATAATTCCCGGCCAGGCACAGTGGCTCATGCCTGTAGTCCCAGCACTTTGGGAGGCCAAAGTGGACAGATCACTCTGTCAGGAGTTCAAAACCAGCCTGACCAACATGGTGAAACCTCGTCTCCAGTAAAAATACAAAAATTAACTGGATGTGGTAGTGTGTGCCTATAATCCCAGCTACTCAGGAGGCTGAGAGGAGAATCCCTTTAACCCAGGAGGCAGAGGTTGCATTAAGCCAAGATCACGCCACTGCACTCCAGCCTGGGTGACAGAGTGAGACTCTGCTGCCAAAAAAAAAATAAATAAAAAATAAATCCCAAAATCTTTGATAGTGATAATTTGAACAAGATACAAAAAGGAAATTGAATAATTAAAGAGAGTAGACTAAATCCTTTGGATAAACATGTCATTTGCCCATTTGTACAATTCAGATTAGCAGCTCCTGGAATAGTCTCTTTTTTCTATTTTTTTTTTTTAAATCAGCTTCCTCTGGTTAAAAAGCTCTTTAATAGATTGGTTGACAGATAGCTTCTTCACCATGATCTGTGATTTCATTATGATCTGTGACTTGTAAGAACCACTGGTTATAACTAATAAGTTCAAAACATTGTCATGAAAGGAGGAGGAAAGAAAAACTTTAAAGGAGAACTCAGAAATGCCAGAAAGAAAAAAAATGGTAGTCTCAACAATTTTTTTATAATAATTCATGGAGTGGGACTACCTTATAGGTACAACTTCATTGTTAATTACTTCTTCACATTCCATTTATTTAACCTACTTGGGTCTGGCTTCCACTCCTTCCTTAAAACTTGTGTCACTATCACCCCAGGATGTTACATATTTTAACCCAGAGGTTGTTTTCCTTTCGTCCTCTTGAATAAGCCCTCTCAGCAGATAGGACATATATGACCATTTCCTCCTTGGAAGACTCTTCTTCTTGGGCTTTATGACTCCACCTTTTTCTGGTTTTTCTCTTACCTTAGAAGCTTATTATCCTCAGTCTGCTTTTCAAACTTTTCTTCCGTTTGACCTCTAAATTTAGAGGTTTCTCAGGACTTGGTCCTGTTCCTTTTTCTCTCTTTAATTTCTTCCTAAGTAATCTTATCCATGCCCATGGATTGAAGGAACATAGCAGCTACTGTCGTCATCCTAGATTTCCTTCTGAGCTACCCAGTATTTTGCTGCTTAACTAACAATCTCCAGGTGGACATTTTGCTGTCTTCCCAAACAAACTATCTACAATTGAACTTTACTTCTCCAGCCCCAACTCAGCTCTTCTTTATTTCATTGCTGTGTATTCATTTGTTCAAGCTAGAATACTGGAAAAGATTTTTTATTCTCATTTCCTTATCCTGCTGTCATATCCATTAACAGTGTATTCCTAACCAGCTTTGTGATTTTTGCTGTGTCTCCTTACCACCAAGTCTATTACTTGTTTTAGTTTAATGAATTTGTTTCATCCAAATAATTCATATTCAGTAAATCATTAATTTGATGGTCTAATTATAACCTAATAAAATGTTTATACACCTCAAATTATGTATACCATCATGTTTAACATGTTTTCAGAAACACATATTAACCTCCGGAATAGATATTGAACCTGTCCATATCTTTCCACCATCATCACTCTGGTTATCTTCCACCTGGACCACTGGTAAAGACTCCTAACCAGTCTCTTGGCTTTCCCTCTTGTTCCTTTCCAACCCATTTTCCATATCATCAGAAAATCCAGTCTCCTAATTATGTCTCCTAAGGCCATGCAAGATCTCACCCCTCTCTCATTTCCTGCCCCTTTCCCCCTTTGGATAGGCTTCAGTGGTCATCTCCCAGATTGAAGAACATGACTCTTTCCCATCCATCTTAGGACCTTTATGTACTATTCCTTAATCCTGTTGACCACTACTTGATTAGTTCCGTCACCTACTTTAGGTCTTGATTAAATGTTACCCACTGAGAAGTTACTTTGGTTACTGTAGTCAGAATTCCTCTTCTTAGGAGGTAACATATAACCAGGACAGAAACTAGGCAGAGGGAGCAGCATGTGTAAAAACTCAGAATTGAGGCAGGCACCACTACAATGAGAAGAACCAAAATGGGCAAAGATAGCTGGGTGTGGTGGCTCACACCTGTAGTCCCAGCACTTTGCGAGGCCGAGGCAGGTGGATCATTTGAGGTCAGGAATTCGAGACCAGTTTGGCTAATGTGGTGAAACCCCTTCTCTACTAAAATATAAAAATTAGCCAGGCCTGGTGGTGTGTACTTGTAACTCCAGCTACTTGGGAGGCTGAGGCAGGAAAATTCGCTTGAACCCAGCAGGCAGAGGTTGCAGTCAGCCAATATCACACCATGGCACTGTAGCCTAGGCAACAGAATGAGACTCTGTCTCCACAATAATAAGTAAATAAAAAATAACCTGGTCAAAGATGAGCCAAAAGAGGCAAATAGGGCAGGATCATGTATAGGTAGTTTTGTATATCTAAAAGTTTGAGTTGCATCCTTTTAAGCAATAGAATGTTACTGAAAAATGTAGGTGCAATCAGATTTGCATTTTAGAAGAATCACTCTGACAGAACAGAGAACACAATGGAAGTAGGAGGTTCCAATTGGAAGTTATCTTGTCAGTAACTCAGATGAGTGAAGATGAGAGTCTTTACAGGGTGTTTGCTTTTTTTTTTTTTTTTGGAGACGATTTCTCACTCTGTCACCTAGGCTGTAGTGCAGTGGCACAGTCTCGGCTCACTGCAACCTCTGCCTCCCAGGCTCAAGCGATTCTCATGCATCAGCCTCCTGAATAGCTGGGATTACAGGTGTATGCCACGATGCCCAGCTAATTTTTTCCTATTTTTAGTACAGTCAGGGTTTCCCCATGTTGGCTAGGCTGGTCTGGAAACCCTGGCCTCAAGTGATCTGCCTGCCTTGGCCTCTCAAAGTGCTGGAGTTATAGGCATGAGCCACCGCACCTAGCCCTGATTGCATTTTATTTGAGACATCTTAATGGAAGACTAGAGAGCTTGGTGATAATTCCTCATCTCTTTGGATTCTAAGAGAATGGGCAAAACCTGATCTAAACTGACTCAAAGCTATTGTGATCTTTATCCCAATTAGTAGATATTTTAAAGTGCTCTAAAATGTTACTGCATTTGATTACAGTGTTGTTCCCCTGTAAACTGAGATAAGGTACCAAGTTAACATTCCAAAATCTTAAAATTCTAAAACACATCTGGTTTATCTTTATGTTTCAGAGGAACTATTTTCACAGTTATGTATGGAACCTTACTGATATTCAGATCTTAAGAATGAAAAAGGCCAGTCGTAATGCCTCACACCTGTAATCCTAGCAGTTTGGGAGGCTGAGACAGGTGGATCACCTGAGGTCAGGAGTTGGAGACCAGCCTGACCAACATGGTGGAAACCCTGTCTCTACTAAAAATACAAAAAAAATTAGCCGGGCATGGTGGCTCATACCTGTAATCCCAGCAACTTAAGAGGCTGAGGAAGAAGAATCACTTGAACCCAGGAGGTGGAGATTACAGTGGGCCAAGATTGTGCCACTGTACTCCAGCCTGCATGATGGAAACGAGACACCACTTCAAAAAAAAAAAAAAAAAAAGGATAAATATAACTCACTAGTAAAGTGGATATTTCAGTAGCAGTTGGATATATGAGTCTGGAATTTGGGGAGAGTTGTTACATATAGGTAGCAGTTTAAGCCATAAGAGTTATATCACTATATTTACTTCTCTGCTATTACTACATCATTTTAAACTTTTTCTGTCTCCCCATTATATTGGGAGATCCTTAAAGATAAGAATTTTATAACATACATCTTGCCAGCACGTAGCATAATGATTGTCACATCGTAGATAAGCAGTGTTTATAGAATGAATAGTCAGATGAATGCATTTTTTATTTTCATGTAACTATAAATTTTATTGCTAGAAAACATACCCCAGAAATTATCCCATCTGCACTCTTTCTTAGGTCTTTGATACGTTTTTTTTTTTTTTTTTTTTTTTTTTGAGACAGCCTCTTACTCTGTTGCTCAGGCTGGAGTGCAGAGGCACAAACATGGCTCATTGTAGCCTCAACCTCCTGGGCTCAAGCTATCTTGCTGCCTCACCTCCCAGGTAGCTGGAACCACAACCATGCCCTGCTAATATTTTGATTTTTTGTGGAGACAGGGTCTCACTTTGTTGTGTGGACTGGTCTTGAACTCCTAAGTTCAAGTAATCTTCCTACCTCAGCCTCCCAGAGTGCTGGGATTACATGCGTGAGCCTCCATGCCTAGCCCCATGATCCATTTTGAATTCATTTTATTTATGGTATAAGGGATTGGGGTACAACTTTATTCTTTTGCTTGTGGGTATCCGTGATCTCAGCAACATTTGTTGAAAAGACTATTCTTTTTCCATTGAATTGTCTTAGCATCCTTTCTAAAAATCAACTGACCATAAATTCAATGGTTTATTTCTGGACTCTCACTTCTATCTCATTTTTCTATATGTCTGTCCTTGTGGCAGTACTACACATTTAATTATTATAGCTTTGTAATAAGTTGGTTTTTTGTTTTTGAGACAGAGTCTTGCTCTGTTGCCCAGGCTGGAGTGCAGTGGTACCATCTTGGCTCACTGCAACCTCTGCCTCCCATGTTCAAGCAATTTTCCTGCCAAGGCCCCCCAGCTAGCTGGGATTACAGGTGCCCACCACCATGCCTAGCTATTTTTTTTTTATTTTTAGTAGAGATAGGGTTTCACCATGTTGGTCAGGCTGTTCTCAAACTCCTGACCTCAGGGTAATCTGCCCTTCTCAGCCTCCCAAAGTGCTGGGATTATAGGTGTGAGCTACCGCGGCTGGCCTGTAATAAGTTTTACAATCAGGAAGTGTGTGAATTCTTTCTAAACAAATGAAGAAACTAAAGCCACAGAGCCAAAGGTTAAGTGAGAAAACTAGTAGAGTCAGAAGTAGACCTAAGGTAGCCCGATTTCACAGTACCTTTCTTTTTTAGTATCTTGTGGTACAGGTAGAGCATCCTTAATCCAAAATCTGAAATGCTCCAAAATACAATATTTTTTTTTTAAATAGAGACAGAGTCTTGCTATGTTACCCAGGCTGGTCTCAAGCTCCTGGGCTCAAGCGATCCTCGTGCCTTAGTCTCCCAAAGTGCTGGGATTATAGGCATGAGCTGCCACTGCTGGCCAGTGAGCATCTTTTCTTAAATTTATTGATCTTGTTGGATTTTCTTCTTGAATTCCTGTTCTTGTCTTTTGACCTTCTTTTAATTGCTTTTCCTTTTCTTACTGATTCCTAAGATTTCTTTACATGTCGTTTGTCTTTTACATGTGCTGTAGTTATTGTCTCCATGTTTGTCCTATTAATATTTCTTTTCACTTTATGATAGCTTTCAGTAAATACATTTTTTCATTTTATGTTTTGTGCTCTCTGAATTTTGTTCAACTCTGCAGATATTTGTTGAACACCTACTGTGCACCATTCTAGGCATTGGGGATCTAGCACTGAACAAAATAAAAATCCCTGCCTTTTTGAAGCTTACCATCCTACTTGAGCAGGAAGGAGAGAAAGAACAAAGAATTACATGAACAAGACTAGGTGCAATGGGTCATGCCTATAATCCCAACACTTTGGGAGGCTGAGGTGGGCTAATTGGTTGAGACCAGGAATTCAAGAACAGCCTGGGCAACATGACAAAACCATGTTTCTACAAAAAATGCAAACATTAGCTGGGTATGATGGCACCCATAGTCCCAGCTACTTGAGAGGCTGAGGTCGAGGATCGATTGCTTGAACCCAGGAGGCAGAGGTAGCAATGAGCCGAGATCATGCCACTGCACCCCAACCAAGGTGACACAAGTGAGACCTCATTTCTCAAAATAAAAAAAAAAGAGAGAATTACATGAACATAATACAGAGTATGTCAGAAGTGATAGGTATGGTGAAGAAGAAAAAACAAGGGAAGATGTAAATAGGCAGTGTGGGGTTAGGGAGGGGCGTTATTTTAGTAAGATGGTTAGGAAAGGCCTACCTTAGAAGATGATGTTTGAGCAATGGCTTTAAGGTAGTATTTGGGCATAGGGCCCAAGTTCTAAGAAACTGATACAGGAGCAAGCTTTATATGTTCAAGAAACATCAAGTCTGGATTAACTGGAATAAGTGGACTTGGTGTAGTAGTAGTTGAGGTCAGCAATGTAATGGGACAAGTTTCTTTAGGACTTTGTAGACCATTGTAAGGATTTTTGCTTTTCCTCTTGAGCAAGATGGGAAACCATTGGAGGATTTTGAGCGGAGTAACATAATTTGACTTTAGACTCACACAAGCTCCTTTGTTGAAAATAGACTAGAAGACTAGAAGGCAAGTGCAGAAGTAGAGAAAGCCCTTGAGCTTTTGCAGTAATCTAAGGGAGAAATGATGATCATACTAGCCCAGTGTCTAATCCAAGTGTGAGAAGTGGTGAGATTCTAGATATATCTTGAAAATAGAATTGACAGGATTTAGCAGACCACTTGTTTGTGGCAAAAGAAAAAGACAAAACCAACTCTAATGCCTTTAAACCTAAGTAGCTGGGGGAAGAGATTTGTCATTTATGTAAATAGGAAAGATTGCCTGGAAAACAAGTTTTTTTTGTTTTGTTTTGTTTTTAATAGGGCAGGGGATATATGGGGAGATTGAAAGTTCAGATTTAGACATTTTTTGGCATATTAGACATCTATGTAGAAATGTTGGGTAGTCAGTTGGACATACAAGTTCAACTTATTCAGGGTTGTTCAGGCTACAGCTATAAATTTGGAAGTCCTCAGCATATAAATAGTATTTAAGGTCATGACTGGATGAGATCACCAGGGGAATTAGTGCAGACTATAAAGAAGAGAAGTAGCCCAGGAACTGAGCCCTGCCAATGTTAAAAAGCCAGGGAGATGCTGGGTGCGGTGGCTCATGCATGTAATCCTACCACTTTGGGAAGCTGAGGTGGGAAGATCACGAGGTCAGGAGTTTGAGACCAGCCTGGACAGCGTGGTGAAACCCTGTCTCTACTAAAAATACAAGAAAATTAGCCAGGCATGGTGGTGAGCACCTGTAATCTCAGCTACTCAGGAGGCTGAGGCAGAAGAAGCACTTGAACCCTAAAGGTGGAGTTTGCAGTGAGCTGAGATCATGCCATTGCACTCCAGCCTGGGCAGCAAGAGCGAACCGAACTAGCTAAAGAAACTGAGAAGGAAAGGCCAGTGAAATAAAAGAAAAACAAGGAGAATGAGGTGTCCTGGAAGCCAAGTAAAGAAAAGTGTTTATAGGAGGAGGAAGTGATCAACTGTATCATGATGCTGATAGGTCAAGTAATATGAATACTGAAAATTAACTTTTGCACCTTGCAATATGGTGGCCATTCATTGACCTTGACAGGAGCAGTCAGTGGCATAAGAAGGGCAAAAGTCTGAGCTCTAGAGAAGAAGATAAGGAGAAGAACTGGAGGCAGAAGATGAAAGAAACACTCTTCCTTAATTTAACAATTGCTTTTAAAAAACAAATGACAGCAAATAAAATTAGTTGTTTTAAATGAACATAACTAAAATTTTGGAAATCTCATTGGTGTTTCATGGTTGCTAAATACCATGTATGCTAATATGAATTAATTTCAGGTATTTTCATTACAGATTTAGTGTATTTCTGTGTAAGATAACTGACAAAGTATTAAGGAAGTTCCTCTCTATTCCTAATTTAAGGTTTTATCATTTTTTTAAAGCATGGTGATTATTTTTTTTCCCTGCATTTATTGAAATGGCTGTAAGATTTATCTCTTTTATTTGTGTTAGATTACATTGATAGACTTTCTTTTTTTCTGATGGACCATCCTTTCGTTCTTAGGAAAAAATCCTACTTGATCACATAAAGTTTTATTAGTATTACTATTAGTGTTTTTATTTTGTGCTTTTTAAAATTAATTGATTTTATCACATTTTACTTTAGAATAAGATTGATTTTTTAATTGTCTTATATTATCATTGTCTAATTTTGATGCCAAGGTTATAATAGCTTATTAAAATGAGTAGTTTTATCTCTTTTACTATTTTCTTTTTTTTGTTATACTTTAAGTTCTGGGGTACATGTGCAGAATGTGCAGGTTTAAGTATACATGTGCCATGGTGGTTTGCTGTACCCATCAACTCGTGATCTGCATTAGGTATTTCTCTTTAATGCTATCCCTTCCCTAGCCTCCCACCCCTTCCCTGTGTCCATGTGTTTTTACTGTTCAACTCCCACTAATGAGTGAGAACATGTGGTGTTTGGTTTTCTGTTCTTGCGTTAGTTTGCTGAGAATGATGGTTTACAGCTTCATCCATGTCCCTGCAAAGGACACAAACTCATCCTTTTTTATGACTGCATAATATTCTATGGTGTGTATGTGCCACATTTTCCTTATCCAGTCTATCATTGATGGTCATTTGGGTTGGTTCCAAGTCTTTGCTATTGTGAACTGTGCCATAGTAAACATACGTGTGCATGTGTCTTTATAGTAGAATGATTTATAATCCTTTGGGTATATACCCAGTAATGGGATTGCTGGGTCAAATGGTATTTCTAGTTTTAAATCCTTGAGGAATTACCACACTGTCTTCCACAATAGTTGAACTAATTTACATTCCCACCAACAGTGTAAAAGTGTTCCTGTTTCTCCATGTCCTCTCCAACATCTGTTGTTTCCTGACCTTTTTAATCATTGCCATTCTAACTGGCGTGAGATGGTATCTCAGTAATTTCGATTTGCATTTCTTTAATGACCAGTGATGATGAGCTTTTTGTCATATATTTGTTGGCTGCATAAATGTATTTGAAAAGTGTCTGTTCATATCCTTTGCCCACTTTTTGATGGGGCTGTTTGTTTTTTGCTTGCAAATTTGTTTAAGTTCTTTGTAGATTCTGGATATTAGCCCTTTGTCAGATGGATAGATTGCAAAATTTTTCTCCCATTCTGTAGATTGTGCAAAGATTATGTTTCTTGAAGATCCAAGGAAGTTACCTAAGAAGGGGACACTTAATTACCAATTTAATTTCTTTAAGAATTAGTGGCTTACATAGCTTTTCTATTTCTTGAGTCAGTTATGGTAATTCTTCTTTCCTTCTGGAAAATTACCCATTTCATTTATTTTCAAATAGATTCACATAAAGTGTATTGTGATTTTTTAAAATTTCTATTGTATCTGTAATTATGCCTTTTTCACTCCTCATATTCTTTTTTTCTTTATCAATTTTGCAATGTTTGTATTTAATAGGTTTCTAAAAGAGCCAACTTTTGATTCTCTTTAGTTTCTTTGTTATCAATTTAATTGCAACAAATTAATTTTCTTTTCTGTTACTTCCTTCAGATTTATTCTTTTTCTGTTTTCCTAAATTGAAATGCTTCATATTGCATTCTGTTTTTCAGTTGCTGTGGATTTCTATTTTTTCAATGTATTTATTTGTTTATTATTCTTTTTGTTGCTCAAATTGTCCAAAATGCGGCCAGAAGAAACCCCTTCAGTTGGTACTTGTATTCTTTTGACATGTCTCCATTAAACTTTGAGCACTTCCTTCTTTTCTGGCAGAAGAGTTCCCAAAGCTACTGTGTATTTTTTCCCTGCCCTAGCCTTAGAGAATTAGCTGTTTACTAATGGCTAATTAGTCTTGACTGAAGGCCTGTCCAGTGTCTTTCTACTTCACCATTTTTCTATCTTTAGAGTTCAGCATCTTTGCCATGATAAAGTTAACACACATCATTCTCCTTTTTATAACAGTTTTCATTGTTAAAATGATTTTGTGGAGGGCCACTTGGGAAATGGGAAGAAGTGCTTCTTTTTACCACTAATGGAGTGATACTGTATCTGTAACCTTCTTAAAATCTGAAGGTAAAGCCATCCTTACTTCAGCTCCATTGGGTAGTATATGCCCTTAAAAGAACTAGACTATTTAAAGTATTAAGATACCTGGCTAAAATGGATGGCTTTTAGCTGTGTACCCTAATGATATTGCTAGCTGAAATTGAAATGAAAGCTTAGAACACGTAACAGGTGTCCTTGGGACAGAACAAAAAACAAGTAACTTGGAGTACTTTATGAATATTATATAAAATCTCAGTTTCCATGGGAGTAATTCCTTTGGAAGAATACTTAGAAAGCTGTTGAGGTCTTGAATTTCATTAAGGCAGTCAAAAATCCTAGTATTTTGGTTCAGATAAGCTCAATTTATTTGGATTTAATATAAAGTTAAGAGGATGAGTTTTGGAGCCAGCTCTGTTGCTTTTAGCTCTGTGTTGGCTATGGCTCTTAGTAAGAATGAGTATTTAAAAGTGACAGAACCCAGCTCCATGACCTAGAATGTACTAGAAGCTGTAGGGTAGTAGAGAGAGATAATCCTGATTCTACTTCAAAAGTTTTAATGGAGATTACAGAACAGACAATTCTGAATCTAGAAATGCAAAGGCAGCTCCTATTGCTGTGTTACAGTTTTAGGATAGAATTGTAGTCACCTTCTGACTTCTGATGGTGATATGAGGGGATTATTGATACAGATATCATGCCTCACTACTTTAAAGATCAATCATAGATTTTTGTAGAAATGCTTTAAAAATTGAAAAATTAACATATAAGCCTCAGTATTTGATCTTCAAATAATTACTCAAAAAATTAACTGTACGGGGGGAGGTGGCACACTCCTATCGTCCCATCTACTTGGGAGGCTGAGGCAGGAGGATTGTTTGAGCCCAGCAGTTTGTGAGTCCAGCCTGGGCAACATAGTGAGACCCTGTCTCTTAAAACAAAAACTCAGAAAATTATATGATTGGAAGTAGAGGCTAAATGATTGAAACTAAATGATTGAGACATAGCAACCATTATTGCTAATTTGAATCTAATTCAAGTTATAATGTATCTCAAAAAAATCTAAAAGGAAAACCTTTGTAAAAGTGATTATTTTCCATTTAATTTAGTGATTTTTCTGTTCTTCTATTTTAGATTGTAAACTCTTTGTAATATAAACTATATTTATAGTTTACATTCTCCACAATGTTGGTAAAGTATCATGGACACATTTATGCAATAAATATTTTCCAGCTGTTAGAGATCCTTACCAAAAACTTGAGTTCCCCCCACCACCCCCAGCACAAATCACTGTACAGTTGTCATCTTTGGCAGAGAGCTGAAGTTAAAAATCTTGGCCAGAATTCTTTTGGTTAAATAAGGCAAACCATTGCAGTGTTGAATTATTGAACACTTTTTAAATTTGAAAACTGAGGTTTTGCTTTATCCAAATTATAATGATTTATATGATAATTATTTGTTTACCAGAAGTCAAAGTTCTTAGCTTATTAGTCACTCCCAATAAGACACAGTGAATGCTTATTTAGCTTTCATCTATATCTCCCTCATGTTCACTAATTTTCTATTATTTTTCCTGGTTCTTTCATAAAGTGAACATACTATTTTTTTCTTAAACCAAAAAAGAAGCTCTGTTTCATTAGGTATTCTCTCTCTCTCTCTTTTTTATTTTTTTTTACTTTTTGTATTTTTTATAGATACAGAGTCTCACCATGTTGCCTAGGCTGGTCTTGAACTCCTGGGCTCAAGTGATCCATTCTCCTTGACCTCTGAAAGTGCTGGGGTTACAGGTGTGAGCCACTGCACCCAGCCAGTTCACTTTTTGACTTGATAAACACTTCTGTGTTGGAGGTTAGTTATTCCCACAAGAAAAGAAAATTAATATCCTTTGGTTCTCAGACCCATGTAAATTTAAAAAAATTAAAAAGTAAAAAATTAATAAAGTAGGAAAATATTTCTTATCACTCTGGCTGTGAATAAAATAATAGTGAACATTTACTACTAATGATAATGCCTTCCTCTTCTTTGTTATTTCCCTCCTTTTAGGAGGTACTTCAATACTTATAAAACTCCAAAGATTTTTTTCTCTACCTGACTTTCCTATTAAATATGTAAAAGTTCACAAAATTTTCTTTTCTCCTTATGTATGAATTTTCCCCATAGTATTTCTGAATATTTCTCCTGAGCTTCTTGGTATTCCTGCTTCTTAAGGACTCATTCATCTAAAATAATAGTATAACCATCAAATGTCTTATTCTTTGTTTACTTTTTTTAATGAAAAAGAGATCATTTTATTCATGAGCCTAGGAAAGAGCATTTAAAATGTGTGAAATGGATATTATTTAATCTTATTTCTATTTTTGTGCAAGTATTACAATGTTAGGTCTACATACCTACTTATCTTTAAAAAGCGAAAGTTTTTTTCCCCTAGTTTGAAATGCTTTGATCATAACAAACCTTTTTCCAGGATCTTCAGCCTGTTAAACAAGAAAACGAAAAGCCTCTTCTAGAAAACATGGATGCATTTGAAAAAGTGAGAACAAGATTAGAAACACAGCCACAAGAAGAATATGAAATCATCAATGTGGAGGTAAGAGATCTCATGTCTTTTTTTAAAAAAAATTGATATTACCAATCAAGATGCAAATGAGATACCTTGCAATTTAGAGACATAATCCATATCAAGATTATACTGCTTTAGGCCTTTAAAATATGCTGAAAAACTTAAAAAGCAAAGACTTCACAGATTGTGATCCTTTATATCTTTCAATAAGTGTAAATATCAAAACTAAGATGAATTTTCAACTGTAATATATTAATTCTGGTTTTTGCAAACAATCATTTCTGATTTATAAGTAAATTTAAGAGACAGGGTCTCACTGTGTTGCCTAGGCTGATCTTGAATTCCTGGGCTTAAGCACCCCTCCCGCTTCAGCCTCCCAAAGTGCTGAGATTATAGGTGTGAACCACCATACCTAGCCCTGATTTTAAAATTTTTAAATAATTCTAAAGAGAAGCTCCAATTAAACTATTTCATACTTTATTATTTGAAAATTATTTGATTGTTCTAAATTTTTTTTCTATATAAAAGGAATTCACTTTAGTATAATACCATGAAAGCCAAGTATCTGTTTAACCATTTTATGTTTTTCACAATCATAAATATTCAGTCGAAGTGAATTGAGGGCCAGGCGCAGTGGCTTACGCCTATAATCCCAGCACTTTGGGAAGTCGAGGAGGGCAGATCACCTGAGTTCAGGAGTTCTAGACCAGCCTGGCCAACATGGTGAAATCCCCCATCTCTACTAAAAATAGAAAAATTAGCCAGGCATGGTGGCGGGTGCCTGTAGTCCCAGCTACTTGGGAGGCTGAGGCAGGAGAATCACTTGAACCCAGGATGCAGAGGTTCCAGTGAGCCAAGATGGTGCCAGTGCACTCCTCCAGCCTGGGTGACAGTGCGAGACTCCATCTCAAAAAAAAAAAATGGAGAGAGATCCAAGATGGCCGATTAGCAACAGCTCAGGATTGTAGCTCCCAGGGAAAACGCAGAGAGTGAGTGGACGCCGCACTTTCAGACGAATTTTTGTTGCCCACAGACCGGGAGATTCCCGGCGGAAGAGCCCCACTGGTCGCCAGCGTGACTCTTTTGGCCAGCGCGGCTGTTTTGCCGGCGCCCCGGGACAGCGCTTCTCGGTGCAGAGTATACAGGACTGGGTGCCCTTTTAGTCGGGCTCGGCTGGTCCTATCCCCACAAGGAGAACAGAAATTGGAAGCTCTGAGGACTGAGAGTTTCACAGCAAGCACAGCCAAACCCGGAAAGGTCCAGCTCTGTGGGGAATGGGCATCTGCCAAAGGGAAACTAAGAAACAGAAAAACTTCATCACTGGGCGGAGAGAGATCCAAGATGGCCGCTTAGCAGCAGCTCAGGATTGTAGCTCCCAGTGAAAGCGCAGAGAACAAGTGGACGCCGCAATTTCAGACGAATTTTCGTTGCCCACAAACTGGGAGATTCCCGGCAGAGGAGCCACACGGGTCGCCAGTGCGACTCTTTTGGCCGG
>PVKP010037201.1:0-21858 GCA_004027715.1 Plecturocebus donacophilus | reverse complement strand
ATCACCATCACCACTATCACCATCACTACCATCACCACCACCATCACCTCCACCACCACTACCACCATCACCATCACCACCCCTACCACCTCCATCACCTCCACCACCATCACCACGACCACATAGCCTTGTTCTGTTGTCGAGGTTGGCCTTGAACTGACCCCTAGGCCCAAGCGATCCTCTCACCTCAGCCTTCCTAGTTGCTGGGATTGCAGACATGCACCCACCACTCCCGGCTTAGTACTTTGTCATAAATACAAACAGTCAAAGATCACCAAACATCTGAGGAAAACAACTTACATAAAAATAAAAAGGAAAGCAAAACAAACAGAGAAGAAAGAGAATTAGAGAAAAGAGAGAATGCAATGAGTTGAAGAAGATGTAAAAAAAAAACTACATTTAATAAACTCGGAATTAAGAAAAATAATGAACCTATGTAATAAGAATGGGAAGCTATTTAATAAGGGAACATGCAGAGACAACAACAAAAAAGAGCTTTTGAGAAGTTCAAATATGACTGACAGGAGAAAGGGAAAAGTATATATCAATAGAGGGAAGAGAAAGTAGAAAATTGAGAAAATATCCCAGAAAGTAGAAAAATACAAAAATATGGAAAATGGGAGAAAAAAGATAAGAAAATTAGAGAATTCATCCAAGAGGTCCAACATTCAAATAAGAAGAATTCCAAAAAGAAAAGAAAGTTAAAACAAACTGGAAATGAACCCACATAGAAGTCCTCTAACATTTTGTCTTCCAGAGCGAGGAGCATGACCTTCCAGATTACAGGGTCCCAGCAAACACCCAGCACAAACAACGAAGACCTCTACCAGCTACCTCAACATAAAACTTCAAAACCAAAAAAGAGGACCCTAAAATCTCACAGAATTGGGAAAAACAAAAACAGGCAGATAAAAAGATCTGGAGACAGACTGGCATCAGATGTGATCTCAGAGCAGCTCTGGAAGTGGGAAGAGATGATGGAGCAGCCCTTCCCAGTTCTGAGGTGCAGCAATGCCCAGCCTGAAAGTCTGCACCTCACCACACTGCAAACTAAAGCAGGAAAATAGAAGGCATTTGCTGACATGCAATGCCTGTTTAGCAGGACTGTTTTTTTAAAAAATAATCTTTGTAGGACTATTTGACCTTTCATACATGTAATATTTGATAAAAGTTAATTTTTTAATATTCAAAAAACAATCTTTTTTATAGCAAAGTAGTCTGTTAGGAGAAATAAGTTCAAGATATTGATTCTACAACATAGTTAGTATGTAACAGTGCATTGTATTTTGAACATCACTAAGAGAGTAGATTTTAAGTGTTCTCACCACAAAATAAAGCATGCAATGAAATGCAGATATTAATTAGCTTAGGTTAGCCAATCAACAATGTGTACGTATTTCCCAACATTATGTTGTATATGGTAAATACACACTATTTTTATTTGTCAATTTAAAAAATAAAATATCACACAAAAATGAAAAAATATACATTAGGTTACAAAGATGCACTTAACACAGAAATTTACCACAACCAAATTCCCTTCCTATAGCACAATAAAACCAGACAAAAATTTCTAAAATAGAATTTAATGGTCCTAAGATCAAGGAGATTAAAATGCTCATCTCTGGAAGGTACAGTGAAACTGGCCCACTGCAGTGCAGTAGGATGAATGTTATAATTCTCTCAGAAAGTAACTGGAGGCACATTTTAAAGCCATAAAAATATTTGTGCATTTTTGTCTCACCGAAGGAGCTAACAGGAATTTATCCTAAGGAAATATTCTAAAATAAATACTATTTCATGGTGACAACCAGTGCAGTTATTTCCAATTAAAAATAGTGAGCAACCACAGGTTCAAAAATATAAGCATAGTGAAAAAATATTATGCTGGACATAGTGGCTCACACCTGTAGTCCTACCGGCTTGGAAAGCTGAGGCAGGAGGATGGCTTGAGCCCAGAAGTTCAAGACTAGCCTGGGCAACCTAGCAAGAGCCTGTCTCTAAAAATAAATTAATTAATTAAAAAAAATTTTTTTTGAGATGGAGTCTCGCTCTGTCACCCAGGCGGCAATGGCGTGATCTCGGCTCACTGCAATCTCCACTCTGAGTTCAAGCCATTCTCCTGTCTCAGTCTCCCGAGTAACTGGGACTATAGGTGCCTGCACCACACCTGGCTAATTTTTTTTTTTGTATTTTTAGTAGAGACAGGGTTCCACCATATTAGTCAGGCTGGTCTCAAACTCCTGATCTCAGTGATCCACCTGCCTCAGCCTCCCAAAGTGCTGGGATTACAGGCATGAGCCACCGTGCCCGGCCAAAAAATCTTTTAAAAATGTATGGAACATCAACTTGATGGAATGCTATACAAAATATTTAGATGACCATTATGACGCCATAAAAGCATAAACATTTATGATACAATAATAAGTAAAAATTAAAAATATAGGAATAAGTCAATTATGATACATCAATGTGATAGAATATCAGACAAAAGTTTTAAATGATCATTATGAAGCCTATAGCCACATGAAGAAAAGATTCTAATGCTATAAAAAAAGGAATGAAAAAAATAAAAAGATATTGCAAAGGGAAGAAATAAGGAAAACATGACTCCTGGAATTTGTGGTGAACAGAAAGAAAACATATTTTTCTACTACCCTCTCCCCCTTCTGTTTATTGGGACTCTTGGTGAAGACAGTAGCTTTGTCTAAGAATTTGACCAATAAAAGGTTAAAGAAAAAGTCATTTCAAAGGTTTACCACATTATTATTGACCAAGAATAGAAAATTCCCTTGTTTAGATAACCCCCAATGGGCCTTTGTAAAAACTAGACTCTCCCCTCCTACCACCCTCTGGTCTGGGGTCCAGAAGAAGCAGATTAGGAAGTAGCAGGAATATGGGAGATGTCTATTGAAAAACAAAGAACTTGGGTTAAGAAGAGAGATTAAGCTTGGGGGAACTTTCCAGAACATAGGGAGGAGAGAGGACGCTAGGGAACTGGCAGCAAGCAGGGACTCAAGGGACTCTGCCCAAATTTCCAGTAGTGGGAAGGAGTTTTAAAAAGCTAGGACTACAGGTGTGACCCACTGTGTCCAGCATAATATTTTTTCCCTATGCTTATATTTTGAACGTGTGGTTGCTCACTGTTTTTAATTAGAAATAACTCTACACTGGTTGTCACCATGAAATAGTATTCTTTATTTTGGAATATTTCCTTAGGATAAATTCCCATTCGCTTTTTAAAACAATGATGTCTGCCATTTTCTCTTTCCCTTTGTGGGAAAATTCCCCCAAAATCATTGTCTATGCATAGTCCTTCCCTCTCACTACCAGTCCTCCTTACACCACTCTGTCTGGACCACGTGCATCTGCCTCCACCTCACCTCAGAAACTACCTCTGTCGTGGCCTCCAATAACTTCCATGTCATCAAAGCCAGTGGTCACCTTTATGGCCTCACCTGACTCAATCTCTCAGCAGCATTTGTCACAACTAACATCACTCTCTTCTGTAAAGAGATGAGCTCCTCCTGGGCTTCCATGACACCAGGCGCCCCTGATCTCCTCCTGCCTTCCCCACTCTCCATCTTAGCCTCCTTAACTGCTCTCATCTTCCATCTTCCAGCCAACTTTAAACTTGAAGCCCCACCTCCACCCCCACTCGGGTCTCCTGTCAATTCTCTCATTACTTTGTTTCATCCACTTTTCATGACTTCAGCTCCATCTACATGCTTGCAGCTTCCACATGTGCATCTCCAATTGGATTTCGCAGAGACAGAAGTCAGCAAGCAACTGCCTACCTCACTTCTTCACTCAGCTCTCTCATTCAAACTTAATTTCCCCTGTCAACATGGTCTGCTCTCGGAGCAGAATCTAACACACACTGATTAGAAGTCATCATGGAATCCATCCCTATCCACATTCAATCCATCAGCAAGTCTTAGCAGTTCTCGTGAATTAAACGTGCACACAAGTCAAATTCATGGTACTGGCTTTATTAGCATAATTCTCTATTTAATTATACATAATCAAAGATGAGGTATCACTAGAAGAAAAAAACTTGATAAAACTTACCTTGTTCTTGAATCGAGATCTTACTTGTCCCATTTTTATGAGGCCAAAATTCAGTTTGGTTCATTTAAATAGAAATAAACCATAAGGGCATATATCATTATGAAATTAACTCACATAAAGCTACATGAGAAGTCAATTCAAAACAAAATAATTGTATAAACACAACCTAGGAGCTCAAATGTTTACATATTTAATGAATGCACTCAAGATTATTCAAAGTAACGATATTTCCTAGCTTCGGTGTTATAAAATTTGCCATAAAAAGGTGAAAACATAGCATAAATATGAAAAGCATAATTGTGGAACTTTTTTTTAGTAAAAACTGCATTATCTCTATGCATAGGAGTTCATCAGAATAAGAAGTGTACAAAAATCACATTAATTTAAAGATCATCATTTATTAAACAGTCTTGGATGCTGATTTCTATCTTTATTTGGTATGATCTGTATTGAACCCCAAAGGAGTTTGCTCAAACTTACCTTTGAGTCTGGAGGAGGAGCCAAGCCAAGGAAGGAATAAATAATATTCTCTTCTTTTGCAGAGAAGAATGAGTCAAAATCCTAAAAGCAAAGAAAAAGAAAGTTTAAAACGACTGCAGACTTGTGAGCCAGTTTATTTACAGAAACTGATCTTTTTTATTTATTAGTCATTAAGTTAGGAGTGCACACAAAAACTAATCTCAGTTTGCTTTGTCAAAGATGACTAACCTCCAAAGTTAAGAAATCTAAACATGAACTTTACATTTGTGGGGTTTGTTGTTGTTGTTGTTGTTGTTGTTGTTGTTTTGCTTTTTCCCTTTTTTTTTTTTTTTTGAGACAGAATCTCACTCTGTTGCCCAGGCTGGAGTGCAGTGGCATGACTTTATCTTATTGAAACCTCCACCTCCCAGGTTCAAGCGATTCTCCTGCCTCAGCCTCCCGAGTACCTGAGACTACAGGTGCATGCCACCGCACCCAGCTAATTTTTTGTATTTTTAGTAGAGGTGGGGTTTCACCATGTTGGCCAAGATGGTCTCGATCTCTTGACCTCACGATCCCCCTACCTCGGCCTCCCAAAGTGCTGGGATTACAGGCATGAGCCACAGCATCTGGCCCCTACATTTGTTTTTATACACTTTCATTGTGCCTGTATACCACAGCAAGAGCTTGAACACACACACACACACACACACACACACACATACACACACACACCCCTATCCACGATCTGAAATTGCTGACAAGACCCAAATACACACAGTAAACAGCTTTTCCAAGTTTCACACCATTAGCTGGTTTACTCATAATCTGGCCCTATGCATTTGGTCCCTGATCAACTGAGACTGAGATGACATAGGCTATCTGTACTGCAATTAAAGTAACTCTAAGAGAGCAGATGCATCTCCGGCCCTCCCAGTATGACTTACAGGGTGGCTGTTTTGGCAAAACGCAAACAACTGGAGTGATCTGAAACTCTGTAGTGGATTGAAATCTGATGCTCAGTGAAGCTCCCACCCTACTCCAGATCCCACCAGGGCGAGTCCTTCACCAGGCAGCTCCAGCCCTAAACCAACTTCCCAGTCATGCACCTGTCAATAGCTTAGAAGAGCTTCAATTTTTATAACTAAAACGTAAACGATATCCCCCCCAGACTACTTTATTACTGCCAATCTTTGTCATCAGGGCCTTGATGCAATTTCAACAGTGTTGCCAAAAGGCTCACAAAGTCACAGGCGTTTGTCCTACTTAACAGGGCAACGCACAAACTAACTTAGTTGTTCTTTGCCTACCCTACTCTTAGTGTATGTTAAAAAGCATAAAACCAGCCAGCGTGGTGGCTCATGCCTCTAATCTTAGCACTTTGGGAGGCTAAGGTGGGAGGATCCCTTGAACCCATGAGTTCAAGACTAGCCTGAGCAACATTTTTACAAAAAATACAAAAATTAACTGGGCATGGTGGCACACACCTGTGGTCCCAGCTGCTTGGAAGGCTGAGGTGGGAGGATCTCTTGAGCCTGGCAGATCAAGGCTGCAGTGAGCCGTGATTGTGCCACTACACTCTAGCCTGGGAAACAGAGCAATACCCTGTCTCTCTCTCTCTCTCTCTCTCTCTCTCTCTCTCTCTCTCTCTCTCTCTCTCTCTCTTTCTCTCGCTTTCTCAGCAATACCCTGTGTGTCTGTCTCTCTCTCTCTCTCAGCAATACCCTGTCTCTCTCTCTCTCTCTCTCTCTCTCACACACACACACACACACACACACACACGAAGCTTAAAACCAAATACAGGTCACAGTTATTGGGAAAAAATATTACATATTCCTGTTTGTTATTTTTATTCAAAGCTTTTTTGTTTTCCTATCCATTGCCTGAAGTCTCTCCGTGATTAATTTTATTCTTTTATACTGAATACACGTTTGGAAGTTGCGTCAAATCTTAGCTGAAAGGAATATAACATCATGACTAAGGGCAGGAACTTTGGTATCAGAAATTCTGATTGATTCCCAGAGTACATTCTTACTAAGCATTGTTAAAAGATGACATCAGATAATGTGCTAATACTGGTAGTAATATTAAGTTGATGAAATGTAATAAAGTAAATCTATACTACTTCCCAAAAATTCCGCATATAAAGTCCTGAAAACTTTAGTTGGCCAACTCTAGATTTCAAGGTTTTAGAAACTATTAGAAAACAAAGGTTTTCTTAGAGTTGAGTGAATTGTCTTTTGCTTCAATTTAAGACCAAATACCTTCTGCAGAATTTCAAAAGGCTGAAGAACAATTTGTCATTATCTTTGACTTGATGCTACCAAATATATGTAGAAAATAGTGAACATAAAATGGGTTTTCAACTTGTAGTTCTGCTACTATGGCAGATTAGAGGCCCTGAGAAGCTGTCTCAAAAAAAATTTCTTAACCAAATCAAGAAAAAAAAAAAGAATAAATACATGGCTGAGCTGGCATAAAAGACTCTGCCCAGTGAGAGCATGAATCCTGAGAGCAAGCACACACCAAAGGCACCATTCATGCTGAGAGTTTCTGACACACAGCACACCTTTATCATCACTTAGATGCTGAAGAGTAAAAAGGGGGAAGCAGACAAAGCCTAGAGCCTCGCCAAGGTGGGGAGTGTCACAAAGCACACACGCCGCAACTCCAGAGGGGTCTGCCTTCAAAGTAAAGGTGAATGGGAAATAACCCTGCAACACAGAACGGAACGGCAGGAAACTTCCCTGATTCAACTTTGCTACTGAGTGGAGGGGAAAATATTCTTCTCTGAGAACATATAACCACAAGTAGAATTCACGAGAGGCTGCAATTCAAATTTCCATGCCATGTGTGATACTGAAAAAATCTTGAAAGGAAACCTGAGTTTAAGATGTGTCTAACTTTGATATAGCTCTAAGGAAACTAGCAGAAATAAACTCCAGGCCTCAAAGAATATCCACAGCTGTGATTTGAATGTGTCCGCCAAAAAGCGTGTGTTGGAAACTTAACCCTCACTGCAACTACAACAGTGTTGGGAGATGGGGCATAAAGGGAGCTGTTGAGTCCATGAGGGGCCATCCTCATGAACCGATTAATGATATTTATGAAAAGGCTTGAGGCTGTGAGTTAGATCTCTCCCTTTCTCTTGCTGCTGTGATGCCTTTAGCCATGTTATAATGCAGCCAGAAAGCCATGATCGGACAGTGCCCCTTGATCTTAGACTTTCCACCTCTAGAGCCATGAGCCAAATAAACTTCTATTGTTTAGAAACTACTCGGTCTGTGGTATTCTGTTATAGCAGCACAAGACAGACTAATACAGATACAAATACAGTTTTTAAAAATGAGCAGTTTGAAGTCAAAAGTTACTATATAAATAAGGGAATAAAAAGACCACATGAGTGAGAGCAAGAAGAAATAACAGAAAGTGAAATTTGAAATCAGAATCAGATATTGGAATTATCAGGCAAAGAATATAAAATAGCTATATTTAATATATTTAATAAAATCAAAGAGAAACTTGAAAACAGAATAAATAAATATCTAGAGAGAACAATCAAGCAAATTTAGAAGAGAACCATAAAGAACTCCTGAAAATAAAAAGATGTAATAGCTGAACTGTAAAACCCTATATGTGGATTAAACAAACACACGTGAAGAGAAAATTAGCTAATTGGAAGACAAAATCAAAGAAATCATCCAGGCGGGGCATGGTGGCTCATGCCTGTAATACCAGCACTTTAAGAGGCAGGGAAGGGAGGACTGTTTGGGCCCACAAGACCAGCCTGGGCAACATAACGAGACTCTACCTTTATTTAAAAATAATAATAATAAATGAATAAATAAATAATCTAGAGAGGAAAAAAGAGATGAAAATTGTGGAAGAAATATTCTTGTATGAAAACAGTGTGAGAAAGTGTAACAAATATCTTATAGGAGCTCTTGGAGAAGCAAATAGAGATAATAGGGGAAAACCTAAACTCAGGGATATAATTGCTAAAAATTTTCTTTTTTTAATTTAATTTTTTGAGACAAGGTCCCATTGTGCTGCCCAAGCTGGTCTCGAACATCTGGGCTCATGCAATCCTCCCACTTCAGCCTCCCAAAGTGCTAGGATTACAGGCATGCACCATCTCGCCTGGTCAATTACTAATAATTTTCTAAACTTATTAAAAGATAACAACCCTTAATCTCAGGAAACCCAATAAATAATTCTAAACTAGATAAATAAAAATAACCAAATCTAGATACATCTTAGAGAAATATTATTAAAGCAGCCAGAGAGAAAGAGGAAGAAGAAGAAGAGGAATAGGAAGAAAAAAAGGAAGAGGAAGAAGAAGAAAAGAAGAAAGGATGAATAGAAGGAAAAAGGGAGGAAAAGAAAAAGGAAAAGAGAAAGTTTCCCAATAAAAGAATAGCAATGAGACTGACAGCTGACTTCTCAATAGCAACATAGAGGCTAGGTGAAAGTAAAACAATAATTTCAATGCGTTTAGAAAAAATAACCATCAGTCCAGAATTCCAAACTCAGTAAAACTATTTTTTCAAGCATGAACGTGAAAAACAGACAGTGGTCTGGAAAATATCTTTTTTTTAAACAAACAAAAACTTAGAGAAGTTACCACCAAGAGACTTTCACTTAAAGAAACGTATAGGATGTATTCAGGAAGAAGAAAATAATTCCAGATGGAATATCTGAGTTTCAAGAAGTAAAGATAAAATTAATAGTAAATATGTGAGTAAATCTAAATCTGAACAATCATTGACTCTACAACCAATGAAGAGAAATGCCTAATTTGTGGAGCAGGATGAGAGGCCAACTAAAATACTGAAAAACCAAACACATATAAATAGAGAAAGTGATTAGGGTTAAAGTGTCTAAAGGCTCTTTTAATGTTTGAAACAGACTAGGCACGGTCGCTCATGCCTGTAATCCCAGCACTTTGGGAGGCAAAGGCAGGCAGATCACCTGAGTTCAGGAGCTCGAGACCAGCCTGGCCAACATGGTGGAACTCCATCTCTACTAAAAATACAAAAAAATTAGCCAGGCATGGTGGTGTGTGCGTGTAATCCCAGCTACTCAGGAGGCTGAGGCAGGAGAATCGCTTAAACCTAGGAGGTAGAGGCTGCAGTGAGCCAAAATTTTGCCACTGCACTCCATCCTGGGTGACAGAGTGAGACTCCACCTAAAAAAATAAATAAATAAAAATGTTTGGGACAAAAGTAAGGATACTGATTATCTTTAACTAATTAAAATTAAGCATGTGTCTTAAAATATCTAAGTTAACCACTGAAAGGATAGATTATTTGAATTAAGGGGAAAATAAAGTTAGAAAAAAAAGACTTTAATCAATAAAATTACATCAAGAAAAGATAAAAAAAGACTGCAAAACTGAGAAAAATTAAAGGCATATAACAAAGTAGAAGAAACTCCAAATGTACTCATAATTTCAATGAATGGGTAAAAAAAGAAAGGTATAAATGTTTTAACATGTTTACTTAATAATAAAGAAAATACTGCATATCAAAATGTATGGAATGAACTGACAGTACTCAGTGAGAAATTTCTAGCCTTAAATATTTACATTAGAGAAGAAAAACGGTTAAAAGTGAGCTAAGCCTCTAACTTAACATTAAAGTAAGGGGGAAAAAACCAAAGTGCATAGAAGGGAAAAATGATAAAGGCAAGAGCAGAAATTTTTTAAATAAGATAAAAATTAATTATAAAGATATAAGTATAGAGAGAACAGAATCAATAAGCTAAAAGACCAAAAACAAACAAAAAAAAAGAAAAAACTATGAGCAAGATAAGTTTAAAAAGAGAGAGAGAAGATACAACAGACACATAGGAAAGAAGAGAGGATATAACTACCTATTTTAAACAGGTAATAAGAATATATTTTCTTTAAAACTTTGGGGGATGTTGATAATGGGGGAGGCTCTGCATGTGTGGGAACAGGAGGTATATGGGAAATTTCTGTACCTTCCTCTTAATTTTGAATAAAAAGTTATACTAGACTTTAAAACTTAAAAACAAGCTCAAAGCTAGGCACATTACACTCCAGTCTGGGCAACAAAGACCCTGATTCTTAAAAAAAAAAAAAAAAAAATGTATAAATGAAGTAGACATCTTAGAATTTATGAAAATGTAATTATGAAAACCAACTTATGAAAAAGTAGAAAACCTAAACAGTCTATTCTTTAAGGAAACTGAAGTGTTTCCCACAGGGAAGAGCCCAAGACCAGTGAGCTTCCCAGATGAATGAGGCTCTCTAAAAGAAAATTATATTTGTTTGGGAATAGGGGATGGCAATGGAAACACATGTGTCATAGTAAGCTATGTACATATTCAGGGAGGTAAAGGAAGACAAAGGTTTTTACATGAAAAAATAAAAACCTGTGTCTGGGCATAGTGACTCACACCAGTAATCCCAGCACTTTGTGAGGTCAAGGTAGGAGAATTGCTTGAGCCCAGGAGTTCAAGACCAACCTCAGCAACATAGGGAGATACCATCTCTAAAAAAAATACAAAATTTAGCTAGATGTGGTGCCGCACACCTAAAGTCTCAGCTATTCAGGAGGCTGAGGCAGGAGGATCAATCGAGTCCAGGAGATTGAGGCTGTAGTGAGCCCTGATCATGCCACTGCCCTCCAGCCTGGGTGACAGAGCAAGACCCTTTCATTACAGTGACTATCACTGGTGCAGAGGGGGAGGGATGTGATCAGGGAGAGGCACACAAAGGGCTTCCACGTTTCTGGAACAGCACACTATCCTTCTTAAACTAAATGGTGCATACAATGGTAGCTTATTGTATCATTCCTTTTTAAAGTATATACATCTTATCACATTATGACATATTTCAAAATAAATTTTAGGAACATAAAATAGTTTGTTCAGTAACATCAACATGTTGAGAAGCCCTCTCCCCACCCTAATTGGGCTTGCATCCTGTCTTTCCTTACAGCCCTGTATACCTGGAGACACTCGTCCCTCTGCTAAACGGGCACCTCTTGTCCTGAACAATCCAGGTCCTCTTAGGTTGTGTTCAGCCAGGCCCAGGCTATCTTGGTCCCAGGCAGGCACCCCATCCCTCACCTGGGCTGAAATGCACATATGCCAACTTGTCATCAACAGATGTGTCTGCTCTTTCCAGTTCACATTCCTCTGCCAGGCGGGGAGCCTGGCCTCAACTGTGCCTGGCTTCCAGTGTGGTGTCTCCTTTCTCAATCTAACAGTTGCCTGCCCTGGCTCTTGAGATAATATCTTCATTTGCTCTGTAGAGAGTAGCAGAAGTTCACAATGGCAGGGGCAGGAAGGCACTGAGGACTACCCTTGATGTCCAGTCCCCTCACTGCCCACTGACATGTACTGCTTGTCTCTGGGTTTTCTTTCCACCTGCTGTCATCATCAGGCATGGCATATGGTTGATCATTCAAGAATCTTCAGAAGCCAGGGAGACCATTTAAATAATAGTTATATACATTTTAATCATGTAGAAAGAGACACTGACTATCCACACTGACATTATTTTAAGGCTGCATATCCTTCAGAACTTTTGAGTCTCCTTTTAAAATCTGAGCATACAATAAAAATAATCATGAGTTTAACACTTTCTGGAAACAAAGCCCTCTTCTTCATGAATGAACTTTTTTAAGTGTGTCCATAGACCACAGAAAAGCAAATTAAGCAAAGCTTTCTCGTAAACTACAAATACCTCTCTGAAGGTAGAACTGAAAAGAATTAAGCATGAAACAGCTGAAAACATGTTAAGCATGCTGAAAACAGTTAAGCATGAAATAATTTCTATATTTATTTCATTAGATTCCTATTTGTTATAGGAAAATACATCTTAAAAATAGCAGCCATTATTTGGAAAATATTTTCTTTCTCCTCCACAATTAAAATGAAAAAAAATTACTAGATCACAACAACCTGGGATAAGAGATGACTTTCAGATCTTACTTTTATAGCAGAAAATAACTGTAGTATTTTTATCCTAGGAGTTAACATAGGTGGAAAGCTGCATCAATATTATGTCTACTGTAACTCACTTAAATTTAAAAGGATGATTAAAATAAGCAAACTAAGACTTTTAAAATCTTACTTTCCCTGGAAAAGTACTAGAAGAAACATGAGATGATTCTTCTTATAATTTCTGAGCACAGAAAGCTTTTCTAAACAAGAATCAGAATTCAGGAATCACAACAAGAAAAGACTAATAACATTTGGCTACCCCAAAAAAATTTTAAGTTCTGCATTGCAAAAAAAAAAAAAAAAATCCCCTTTGAAAGTCAAAAGACAAGTAAGAAATTGGAGGAAATATTTGCAACATCTATGGTAATATGGTTTGGCTGTGTCCCCACCCAAATCTCATCTTGGATTGTAGTTCCCACAATCCACGTCATGGGAGGGACCTGGTGGGAGGTAACTGAATTATGTGGGTGGTTCCCTCATGCTGTTCTCATAATAGTGAGTTCTCATGAGATCTGATGGTTTTATAAGGAACTTTTCCTTGTCTTCCCTCTGCACCTCTCTCTCCTGCAGTCATGTGAAGAAAGGTATGCTTGCTTCCCCTTCCACCATGATTGTAAGTCTCCTGAGGCCTCCCCAGCCATGCTGAATTGTGAGTTAATTAAACTTCTTTCCTTTATAAATTACCCAGTCCTGGGTATGTCTTTATTAGCAGTATGAGAATGAAGTAATAAATATGGTCAAAGGGCTACTTTCTTTCATATGCAAAGACTCTGAGAAACCAGTAAACATTACCTATAACCCAATGGGAAAATGGCAAAGAATATGTATAAGTAAATCATAGAAAAAGCACAGATAACTTATAAATGTAGTTTTAAAAGATGTTCAAGTTATCCATAAAGAAAGAAATCCAAGTAGAAGCAATGAGAATTCATGTTTCATCTAACAGATTGGCAAAGTTCCAAAAGTATGCAATACACAGTGTCGTCAAAGTCACGGGGAACTAGCCACTCTCAAACCCAGCTGATGGAAATGTATAAACTGGTACAACTGCAACAGAGGGCCATTTGCCAATACTGATCAAAATGTGAGATGCATATGTACTTTAACTCAGATGTCTTCCAGGAATTTATCCTGCATACGTATACACACTCATACTGGATACAAAGATCTGTTACATATAAAGATGATTCCCACAGCATTGTTTGTAATGGGGAGAGGCTGAAAACAGCCTGAATGTTCTTTATTAGAGGACCTTGCCAAAAAACTATGTTACACACAATGGAACATTTTGCAGCCATTAAAATATGGGGCAGCCAGGCACAGCAGCTCACACCTATAATCCCAACACTTTGGGAGGCAAGGTGGCTGCATCACTTGAAGCTAGGAGTGTGAGAACAGCCTGGGAAATACAGTAAGACCCTAATTCTACAAAAAAATAAAAAACATTAGCTAGTTGTGGTGGTGCACACCTGTAGTCCCAGCTACAGAGGCTGAGGCAGAAGGATTCCTTGAGCCTAGGAGTTTGACGCTGCAGTGAGCTATGATTGAGCCACTGCACTCTTGCCTGGGTGACACAGCAAGACCCTATCATAAAATTAAAATAAATAAAATAAGCATGTGCAGCAGCTACACTGTGAACTCTGAGATGCGGTTATTAGGTAAACAAAACAAACTTGTATATAATACAGTCTGATTTTTTTAAGTGACACTCAGTTATAAATCTACATAGAAATTTTCTGGAAAACCAAACACAAAATTTACTGCCTCAGAGTACGACCAGCTACAGAATTCAAAAGAGCCAGTGCAAAATGAAAACATGAAGCCCTTCCTTGAAAAGTTGTTGAGAATTTCAAGACAGCAATGGGAGAACATTAAACCAAGTACAGAGCTCTCCTGTGCACGGGGTCCTATGTGGCATCCCAGATTACAGGACCACAGGGCCAGCCTGGCTCGGGGGAAGGTAGCCAGAGTGACAGGGGTCAGAAATCAGAGGGGGCACCAGATACAGTGGCTCATGCCTGTAATCCCAATACTTTGAGGCCAGGAGTTTGCCTGAGGCCAGGAGTTTGAGACCAGCCTGGGTAACATAGCGAGACGCCTTTGTCTCTACAAACAACAACAACAAAATTAAAAATTGGCCAGGCGTGATTGTGTTACATGGTAAAAGCCCCATAAAACTGCATACCTCAACCATACCTTGGCTTTCTGTTGAAACTGCTCTCCGTAACCCTGATATAACAGGCAAGCAGTCCAACCCATGCATCTTGGCCCCTGCGACTTGTAATAAGTAACTAAGGTCTGTGATTTCCACCCTACCCAGGCAGTGTGTAAACTAACACTTATCTTGACTTCTGTGAACCACTTAAGTAACAATTGGAATGTCCAAAGTCCCCTGGCCCTCGGAATGTCTGAAGCCCCTCACCCTCACCCCCCACCCAGGAGGTGGTTTACAGAATATCCAAAGTCCACTGGCCCTCAGAATGTCCAAAGCCCCTCGCCCCTACCCCTGCCCAGGAGGTGGTTTACAGGCATAAAAGGTCTTGACAACCTCCTTCCGGGGCCACAGTTTGGAGAGACGTGAGTCCTCCGTGGCCGCCGGCAATAAAGACCCTGCAATTTGGCATACTTTTGTCTTGGTGTTGACTTTCTTTGCTTGCTCTGGTACAACAATTGTACCATGGCACTCCAGCCTGGGCAACAGAGCAAAACACTCTCTCTTAAATAAATAAATAATGAATAGAAATGGAGGGAAATAATTTTCACTAGAGACCATTTTGAATCACCTTAAATTTTCAGAGTGGGTATATATATTAATTTCTCAATTATATAATAGAAATGATTTTATAAGAAATAAATTCCTCACCACCACCATCCCCCCTAAAAAAAATATTATTCCTTTCCTTATCCAACAAGAGCCACAATGTTTAGAAATGTGGGTCAGGTAAAGGAAGGTGGAGAAGGTGTGGGTAGGACAGGAGTGAGAGGTGGGAAGGAATTTGAACTGGACCACATGTTCACCTTAATATATGCTACCACATTAAGATTGTCTGAAAACACTTCCACACCCACAGGACTTTTGACTAAGCCTCTGAAGAATGCCAACACAGCCACATAAGTTTGTATAGCCCTGTACTAGGTTGAACAGTGTCCCCCATAAATCCATGTCGGCTTGGAACCCCAGAAAGTGACCTTATTTGGGCCAGGCACAGTGGCTCACACCTGTAATCCCAGCACTTTGAGAGGCCAAGGCAGGCAGATCACCTGAGGTCAGGAGTTCGAGACCAGCCTGGCCAACCTGGTGAAACTCTGTCTCTACTAAAAATACAAAAATTAGCCAGGCATGGTGGCACACTCCTGTAATCCCAGCTACTAACAAGGCTGAGGCAGAAGAATCACTTAAACCAAGGAGGTGGAGGTTGCAGTGAGCTGAGATTATACCGCTGCACTCCAGCCTGGGCAACAAGAGAGAAACTCCATCTCAAAAAAAGAAACTCCATCGAAAGAAAGAAGAAAGAAAAGAGAAAGAAAAGGAAAGAAAGAAGAAGGAAAGAAGAAAGGAAGGAAAGAAGGAATGAAAGAAAAGAAAGAAAAGCAAGAAAGAAAGAGAGAGGAAGGAAGAAAGAGAAAGGAAGGAAAGAAGAAAGGAAGGAAAGGAAGAAAAGAAAGAAACAAACAAACAAAGAAACAAACAAAGACAAAAAAAAGTTACCTTACTTGGAAATAGGATCTTTGCAAAGCCATACCAGATTAGAGCGGGCCCTATTCCCATGACTGCTGTCCTTATGAGAAGGCCATATGAACAAAGAGAGACACACTCCATGTGAGGATGGGGGCAGAGATCAGAGATACTTCTATAAGCCAAGGAGTGCCAAGAATTGTTGGCAAGCTTTAGAAGCTAGAAAAGAAGCATGGAACGGATTCTCCCTCAGAGCCTCCAGAAGGAACCAACCTACACCCACACCTCGATTTCAAACTTCCAGTCTCCAGAACTGTGAGAGCATAAAATTTCTGTTGTTTTTCAGCCACCAAGCGTGTGGTCGTTTGGTACAGCAGGTTTGCTACAGCAGCCCTAGGAAGCTCATACAAGCCCCCAACAACTACACAATTCATCCTTCAAATCAGAGGTCTGCAGACTTTTCTGTAAACAAGCAGACAGTAAATCTTTCTGGCTTTGTGGGTCGCATGGTCTCTGCTGTATCTACTCAAATCTGTCATGGTGCAAAATTAGCCACAGACAATAGGTAAATGAATGAGTGTGGACATGCTCCAGTAAAACTTTATTTATAATACAGACAGTGGCAGTAAACAATAAAGAAAACATAACGTGGCTGGGCATGGTGGCTCACACCTGTAATCCCAGCACTTTGGGAGGCTGAGGTGGGTGGATCACCTGAGGTCAGTTGTTCAACACCAGACTGGATAACATGGCAAAACCCTGCCTCTACTAAAAATGCAAAAATCAGCTAGCTGTCGTGGCAGGCACCTATAATCCCAGGTACTTGGGAGGCTAAAGCAGGAAAATCGCTTGAACCCCGGAGGCGGAGATTGCAGTGAGCCAAGATCACGCCACTGCACTGCAGCCTGGGTGAGAGAGCCAGACTCCGTCTCAAAAAAAAATAAAAGAGAAAAGAAAACGTAACCTAAAGAACTAAAGAACCAGCAGTTCTGTGCAGCAAGAGAAGAAGTTAGCTAAGATCCCTACACCTGGCTCCAGCAGTCTGAAGCAGCATGGCACTGAGACATTCCCTCTGCCTCACACAGCTCTCGTTTCCTCACCTGCGAGATAACCTAGATGGCTTAGACCACCTCTAAGTTAATTTTCAGTTCTCATCTTCTAAAGCCCTTTTTCAAAAATGTTTCTTTCCAGCAACTTAATTTATGATCTATAAATTCCAGGAAAGTATGATCTATAAACTCCAGGAAAAAGTGATCTTATGGTGAAATGTACTACCAAATGTATAAAACAAAATTGTTATAACCAACAGTTTTCAAACTGATTACATAAAGTTACATAAATATATCTTGTCTATAGTAAGACTTTATTTCTGCAAATCAATTTCCTAAAAGTGAAAACTTCCTGGGCTCGGTGGCTCACAACTATAGTCCCAGCACTTTGGGAGGCCAAGGCAGGAAGATCGTTTAAGGCCAGGAGTTCCAGAGAAGCTTAGAAAACATAGGGAGAACCTATCACTACAAAAGTTTAAAAATTAGCTGGGCACAGTATTGCACTCCTGCAGTCCCAGCTACTTGGGAAGCTGAGGTGAGAGGATCACTTGAGCCCAGGAGAAAGAGCCTGCAGTGACCCATGATCACACCACTACACTCCAGCCTGGGCAACAAAGAAAATTTACCGTGTTCCTGTACAGATGCATGTGTATGCACACTGCAAGGCTGAACACAATTTCTCACTAAATGTATATTTTGTTTCAACATGTGACCTCAATTCTTCAAAATAAAAGAACCTGAAATAATCCCTAAAACTTCTGAATCATCATGATATTGTTTCTGTCCTTTTCTAAATCTTAAATATTGATTAATTAATAATGGATTAGCTAATTGATGGCAGAAATAGATCATGACCTGACAGTTGTGAACAATTTCAAATCCTGATTCAAAATTAATCTGCTTTAGACAATTTCTAATAAACACACACACAGCAGGATTTTTAAGAGAACCACACACTCACCCCGCAATACTGCTCCTCGTTGAAGATCTGGGGAGGCAGAGGAATCCCATTCTGAGGTTTTTTCTCTCCAGGAACATTCTCTCTCATCCACTTCCTATTGTCTTCATCTCCAGCAATATCTAATTCCTTAAAGTCAATTTTATTCGCTTCCAAAAAACCCACTACTTCTTGCTGTTTCTTCCTAATCTGGTCCAGAGTAGAAAAATATTATTAGGCTGTTTATGAAAAAAACTTTGCTTACTTTTACAGAAATTAAACCCTTCCTCTAGTTATACTATACAACATAAATAATTTTGTTAAGTATTCAAATAAGGAAAATAATAGAATCATACCTCTTTGTTATAAAGGATCAAGAAAATGACTATTTAAATTCTAAAATTTTAGTATCATCAATGTTTAACTTACTATATAGTCAGGCTGGGTGCCACGGCTCACACTTGTAATCACAGCAGTTTGGGAGGCCAAGGCAGGCGGATCACTTGAGGTCAGGGGTTCGACACCAGCCTGGCCAACATAGTGAAACCTTGTCTCTACTAAAAGTACAAAAATAGTACAAAATTAGCCAAGCATGGTGGCACATGCCTGTAATCCCAGCTACTTGAGAGGCTGAGGCAAAAGAATCTCTTGAGTCCAGGAGGTGGAGGTTGCAGTGAGCCAAGATTGTGCCACTGCACTCCAGCCTGGGCGACAGAGATTCCATCTCAAATATATATAATTGTATAATCAACTGTTAAAACTAAATTTGGGCTTTAGAAGATTTCACAGGAGTCCTAGGTAATGAACTGCAACCAAGCTTAATATATAAACAAACTAAAAACCTAACTAGAAATTTGCCTCTGTAACCAGAGCTGAGTTCCAGTCAATGACAGCAGACAAACTTCAGCCAATAACAGGCCACCAACTGTTCAAACCACCTTCAAATAAGGCAAATACTGAGTTATAACTCGACCTAGCTGTCTGTACCTCACTTCCCTTTTCTGAATGTCATTTCCTTTTCTCTGGCTATAAATATAACCTGCACATGTGGGGGGGCAGAGCTTTGTGAACCATTTTTTGGTCTGGACTGCTGCCGATTTTAGAATCACAAAAGCCAATTAAGATCTACAAAACTAAATGAGTTGTAATGTTGTCTTTTAACATAACCTAATTGGAATAGAGAAACTCTTGTATCTTTTATTTGCAGTCTTCAAAATACTTTTAATTTTTCACAAAGCTTCAATGGCCAAAAAATAAATACGAATTAGGAAGATATGTGATTGGGAAAAGAGAAGAGAAAAAAGAGGGCAGGCAACGTGGCTCAGGCCCATAATCCCAGCACTTTGGGAGGCTGAGACAGGATTGCTTGAGTCTGGGAGTTTGAGGTTAGAGTGTGCTGACCATGCCACTGCACTCCAGCTTGGGTGACAAAGCAGGATTTCATCTCTTGAAAATAAAATGAAAATTTTGTTTTAAAAAGAAGAGAAAAAAGATAATCTACCATGAAATTCAAACATCAAGTATACTCACACTAAAATGCAATTCATTCAATTATGAAAATAAGAGTATTAGTGACATTGAGCTAAAAGTAGCTTTAGAAATATTACAGGAGATTAAAAAGCTCACATAGAGATGACTGGAGGGTAAGGGCACAAGCAGGGGCTAGAAAAAGCTGGGGGACGTTTCTCAGCACGTAAAAAAGCCACACAGTGAAACAACCCTTTTCTCCCACAGATTTCTCCTTTCCTACTCACACCTGGCTCCTGAGAGTACAGTGCAGCCCCACCTAAGGGAACGTGGTTGAACATCCTTTCTCACCTGTGTAAGGTGTAATGACCATGTAAGGGGTAATGACCGTATCTGCCAGTAGCCATTTCTTACCAATGTGGCCATCCCTCAAGCTTAAGAACCTTTTCTCCATAAACAATTACAATTTTCTCTCTTCAAAGAATTCACTCCTGAAAATGTGTAATACTATCTTTTATAAACACTGGCAAATAAGTTACAGCAGACTCTGTGGACCCCATTTTAATAACCACAGGGAGAAACTTACAGAAAGCATAATCAGGCCAGGTACGTGGCTCACACCTGTAATCCTAGCACTTTGGGAGGCTGAAAGTGAAAGAATCATTTGAGCCCAGAAGTTCAAGACCAGTCTGGCAAACAAGTTTCTGTAGAGATGGGAGCCTCTACAAAAAATTTAAAAATTAGACAGGAGTGGTGGTGCATGTCTGTAGTCCCAGCTACTCAAGAGGCTGAGTTGGGAGAAACACTTGAGCCTGGGAGGTGGAGGCTGCAATGAGCTATGATCATACCACTGCACTCCAGCCTTGGCAATAGAGCAAGTCAGGAAGAAAAAGGAAAAAAAAAAGAGGAAGGAAAGAAGGAGGAAGGGAGGGAGGGAAAGAGGGAGGAGTGAGTGGAGACGAGAGGAGAGGAGGGAAAGGAAGGGAAGGAAGGAAAAGAAAGACAGGAAGGGCAATCAATCAAATAATCAACAGTTATTTATTGACTCTCTACATTGCAGAGGACATTGTGCCAAGTCCTTCATGTGAACACATTCTTAAACTGCTTGTTTGGGTGAAAAAAAAAATGTACAGAACTAATTGGTACGATACAGATATAGAATACACTCAGGATGATGAGGCAAAAGTATAGCCATTTATTAAGAGTAAGATTAAAACTTGGCCAGGTGCAGTGGCTCAGGCCTGTAATCCCAGAACTTTGGGAGGCTGAGGTGGACAGATCATCTGAGGAGTTCAAGATCAGCCTGGTCAACATGGGGAAACTCCACCTCTACTAAAAATATAAAAATGAGCCAAGCATGGTAGCAAAGGCCTGTAATCCCAGCTACTTGGGAGGCTGAGGTGGGGGGAATCACTTGAACCTGGGAGGCGGAGGTTGCAGTGAGCCTAGATCGTGCCACTGCACTCCAGGCTGGGTGACAGAGTGAGATTCCACCTCAAAAAAAACAGTAATATTTAAGCCAGACGCAGTGGCTCATGCCTGTAATCCTAACACTTTGGGAGGCTGAGGCAGGTGGATCATCTGAGGTCAGGAGTTCAAGACCAGCCTGGCCAACATGGTGAAACCCCATCTCTACTAAAAATACAAAAATTAGCTGGGCATGGTGACACGTGCCTCTAGTCCCAGCTACTCAGAAAGCTGAGGCAGGAGAATCGCTTGAACCCAGGAGGTGAAGGTTGCAGTGAGCCGTGATCACACCACCGCACTCCAGCCTGGCAACAGAGCAAGACTCTGTCTCAGAAAAGTAAATAAAAATTAAAATAATTAATAAATAAAAATAATAAAACTTTAAATACTTTATTTGACATGAAAATATCTGATATCTAAATTTTTAAAAGTCTTCTGAATAGAATATTATCTCATATGAAAACAACTCATTAAAAGTGTTTTACAGAGCACAAAGGGCCCTTGTCATTTTCATGTGTCTTGTTTATAAGGACTACACTTTGAGGATTTCAAACAAATGCTGTAAAAGGCATATGCCTGTCCCAAATCTAGTATCTGGAAGAAAACCCTCTTTTATTTTTTATTATTTTTTTTTTTAGAAAAAGAGAGAAAAGGAGAAAGAAACAAAGAAATAGCAAAAGAAAGAAAAAAAAGAATGAAGGAGAGAAAGAAAGAGGACGAGAAAGAGGGAGAGAGAATGGGATTCTTGTTTTATT
>PVKP010037200.1:0-21832 GCA_004027715.1 Plecturocebus donacophilus | reverse complement strand
TGTGTACTTCTCCCCATTGCTTTTTGTGATGCAGTTCCACTGGCCTGGTTTCTGTTACAAACACACAGAAGTCTATTCCCTCTGCCTGAAGTGGGCCTTCTTTATATATTTACAAGACTGGCTCTTTCAGTTTTTCAGATCTCAGGTTAAGTGTCACCAACTTAGCAGGAGATGCCTTCTCAACCACCCTTTCTAAATACATAGTACATACCTCCTGAGTCTCTCTGTATCCCTTTACCCTGTTTTATTTTAATGTTGCAATGATCCTTATGTAGAATGTTACTTCTTTGTGTACTTGTTTATTGTTTTGTTTTCCATGCTAGAATGTATGCCCCAGGAGAGCAGGGAACTTGTCTCTGGTTTATCCCAGTTGTTTAGACCAGCACCTGGTGTACTGGGTGTTCACTTGTAAAAATGAATTAAGTCCACTTAGGAATTTCTAAATCACCATTGATACACAATTCGTATGCACAGCAATTCAGATAGACTCACCTATCTGGGTTAAGTCAAAGCCAGGGAGAAGAAAGTTCAGCAGTCAGCACTTTTCAGACTGTGAGGAGCTGAGATCACTGGACTTGCTGAATCTTTGGTCCCAAAAACAAATACAGACAGGGATCATCTGCACTACTTACCCATTCAAAGAAAGGTGTTGGGGAGTTGCAGCAACTTTTATACCCATGCTCTTTTGTCTCCCTTCTCAGTATCTGTGTCAGCATGTTTGTAGAGCTCAGCAGAGAATTTTGTCAGGCTGGGAAGAAGTCACGTATGGTAGCTGTGATGGAATGTGAGCACCAGGTGTGCCTCTGACATTAACTCAGGGCACTTGTTTCTGATTAATCCTTTTATAAAACCCAGCCTTTCTATTTTCTGCTAAATCAACAGTATCTATACACACCAGCTTTACAAGTCTCTAGGAGACAATATTTCTTTTCCACTAATATGTATACTCACAGACCAGATGCACATGTGCATGGATACAAAGGCAAGTGGCTGAATTTCTAAGACATTTTGGCAGTAGGCAAGCCATAGCATAACTCATTAAGACAACCTCTGACATTAAAGGAGAGATTATTTTGGAAATTTTTAAGGTAAAGATAAAAGAATACATTGAGTGGTCTTCAGCAACCTTGAGTTTTTTCCTCAGTAGCTCTTCTTGGATAGCATGCTTAATTTTTAATAGCAAATAGTGGTATAGCTCACATCTCACTGACTACAGCCTTGTTGTTTTCCTTAAAGCTTCATGCTAATGGATCAACTTGTTGGGGAAATGGTGTTAAATGGTCTTAAAATAGTTCAGAAGTCAAACCCTTCCATGTCTTTGGGTAGAGTCTAAGAGGAACATGATGCTATATTAGCTGTACAATAAATAATGCTATAAAAAGGTGCCTGTCTGAGTTAATGGTGCTCCACACACATCACTTAATGCACAGAAATGAAACAGCTTGTTCCTGACTTGCCAGGCCCCTGTATTTTTCAGCTTCTTGTGTTCTTGGAAACTATCAAAGAAGAAATGGAGGAAGGGGACGGCATGGTAACATTTCTCTGAGGAAGGCTATTTCTTTCTGTCTAATGCTGATTGTGAGCCTTGGTAATACCTCTCAACTTTTCTGTGTGCATACATATATGCATTTTATGGAAGTTAAATTAAAATTTAAAACAATAATATAATATGGCAAAATGTTAATGGGTGAATATGTAGAGGATATATGGGGTTCTCAGTACTATTCTTGTACCTTTGTTGTAAGTTTTTAGTTATCTAAAATGTTTAACAAAATATCAGCAGCATCCAAGGTGGTCAGACTTGTGCTTTTGCATGTCAGGTGTCCATCTGTAGCTGCCCATGTGGGTGGGATCTGTTTTTTCCTGGTAGACTACAGCCACAGTAATCTCTAGTGTAGGCTGAGCTAAACTAATGAAATCAGACATCCAGGGAAGCAAAATTTGGAAAAATAAAGTTGGTGTCTAATTTCTAGAATGCATCAAAATGAGGAAGCAATATTTTTAAACAATCAAATTTTAATATATTTATTTGTATATATTTTATTATCTTTGAACTATACTATAATTTTTTCCTTTCAGGGAGTAAGGCAGATTTATTACCAAATTTTAATAAGATTTTATATTCTCAGAGTATTTAAAAGCATGTTTGAAATAGATAATGATTATTTTATGTGTTTTTCTTGAGCTGAAATTCATATTCTGTGGTTTCAGGGTATTAGTGAACTGCTTCTTAATAAACACAGCACCAAACCTGAAAGTCAGAGACACAAAAACAGTGCAATTTAAAACCATTCGGAGCAAGAATATGGAAAACCTAGAGGAGAAAAAGTGAATGAATAAGGTAGTGTGGAAGGCAGAAAGAGAGGAGAGGAGAAGAGTGGAAAGGGGAGAGGAGGGGAGCAAAAAGCAAGAAAGAAAGGAAAGAAGGAATGGTCAAAAGGAAAGAGAAATTATTATAAAGACATCTTGTATGAATGTTGCTGATGTCACTTATTGGGAAGTATAAAATGTAATTGAAAGATAATCACAGTAAGTGTTAATAGAATTTTAAACTAAAGTTCATCATACAGTATGGATTTACCTGTGGGTTTTGTGGCAGCTCGGGCAACAAGCAAGGCCTGCTGTAGTTTCGTGGCCAGGAGTCCTTTGCCTAACAGAGCTTGGAAGGATCTTGCGGTGGTGAATGACCAGACCTTGGTCTTTTCACCCAAGGAAACCACTGCCTTACTAAAAAATCTCTGAAAATGGGACAACAGCCATGGACTCTTCTGACCGCTGATCCCACACAAAGTGCCATGTCACCAAATATTCTGTTTGTTTGAACTAGTAAGGAACTGTTCTGTGTATAAAGTGAATAAGTTAAATTCTTTGAGTCACATTTTTACAGAAATTTAAGAGTTAATTTTACAGAGGGTGCCAAGCTTCTTAGAAGCAAGGATATGGATAAATATTTTTGATTACCATTCCCTCTGTTCCTGGAGATATCTTGCTATCATCAGAAATTTCTTTTATTATTGTAGAAAGAAGCTCATTCTGTAGCCCCAAACAAGGCAAAGGTGGCAATTGGACAATAAATCAGTACTTTGTCAACATGGAGATGTATTTTTTTTTCTAATTTTACTAACACTGTAGCCAGTCACCATGCCTCCCCAGCCCATGCAGCTGCATAATTATACATCAGATCTCCAAAATGAATTAGTTTATTTTTAAAACAGCTAATTGCCTTAGTGGAGTCATGTTTTACCAGAAGCACAAAAGAGCTTTGTTCACTGCAGGGAAATTTTCTTCTGGAATGACTGTGTTAGGCTCTAGCTTCTGTAAATGTCAGTCATAAACAGCAAAATATCAGCAAAATCCACTAAAATCGCTGATAATCCAGAACATCTCAATGTGACTTCAGCATTATTTACTTTGCATATAGCTCTATGTGATTTTAAGATTAAAATGGCATAGTTAGGAATGTTCTGTGATACAACCATATGTGACTTTGTATGTGTGTTTTCTGTAGCCCAATTTAGATTATGTCTCTTGAAACCCAACTATGTATTTATAAGGCAGACCTCTCATTGCATGTTTGGTCTCCATTATGGATGGCAGGCCAATTTTTGGAAATGAAGACTTCTCTCTATTACAGTCTTAAACTTCATTTTTTAAATTTTGTTTTTGGATTCTATTATATTTAAACAGAAATACCAGGTGAAATGTTTATACTATATTATTCTGCAGAGAGAGTGGGCTCAGAAAACCCTGATTAAGGATAAGTTCCCACAGTGTGACATCACATTGACAAATTCACATCAGTAATGCCCACAAAGACCAGTAGATTCAATCCTAATGTCAAACGAATACTCACCATAAAAAGTATTTCCCCGAGGGACAATATCCTCATGACTTATGGCCAACACGTTCTAAGAAACCAGATTATGATTACATGTATGATGGCAGAATATTGACTCAAACCTATGCTTATTAGTTACATGGTTTGAATGTTTAGTAGCATAAGGCTAAGATGGCTGACTAGATCTGCCTCTAGGGGACCCAAATGTGGCAGAACAACCACAGAGAGCCTCAGATATGGCCTCAAACCCAGCATGAAGTAAGTTTCGGGACTGTCTCCTTAAACTTTAAGGTCTAAAGCATTGGTATTTCAGACTTCATAGTGTATGAAAAAAAAAAGCCAAATGATTATCATACTGTTAATTTTAAATTCCCATTAAATACCTCATTTCTTCCCATAGTATTTCTCCCTAGAAGGTAATAACCTTATCTGTATGTCTCTGTTTCATTTTTTTCTTCATTCTCAGTCCACACAGATCACAAATAGATTTTATTATTTTGAACAACTAAGTTCTGGCTCTAGTTTTATATTCCCACCCAGAAGAGCAAAGCCTACAATAAGCTAAACCCTTTCTGTTGTTTACAAAGTTCTGCTTTTTAAGTTTACCCCTTGAAGGTCTCATGTTCTATGCCAAATAGGTTTTCAAACTATTTACCTAATAATTCCTAGGAAAACATTCTGCTACTAAGAAAAATGATACTTCCTACTGACAAATGTAGGAATTCACCTGCCTTTGGGACCAAACACCCTCTCCTCAAAGTAATCCTTAGGTGGGCATTAGCAATGTTCACCTTTGTGCTCTGCATTTTCTCCAACTCCAGAGCTAACACATACCCCTTCTGATGGATCCTTCATGAAACAGATTAATTAATTATATTATTGTCAACTAAGACTAATCTGCAATCTATTATGTATTTCTAATTTGAGTTAGCTCCCCGAGAACATGAATATAAGGAAATAATAATAGCCTTCGAGACTTTACTTGGTTCTCACTAACTCACAGTTTAATCCAGTGTGTCCAAATTTCTAAACAAAGGCTGACAAACAAGGTAATCAGTTTTGTGTGTGTGTGTGTGTGTGTGTGTGCGCGCGCGTGCGCGCCAAACAAATACACACAGGTATATTTATTTCAGAGACCAAAAGACTGCATTTACAAAATATATTTGAGATGGAGATAGTTACTAAATTAAGGCCAAATTGCGTCCATATGGTGAAAATACTAGTAAAAGATAGTTTTGAAATTTAAGAGGTTTAAGATGGTTTCAAAATTCATTTCTCATCATATTTCCAGCATTCATGAGCCTTTGAACCTTAAAGCCAGAGAGGAGCTTATCATGTGACAAATTACATTAAGAGTTCCAGAATTTAACCTTATGTCAATTCTTAAAATTTGCCATTATTCACAAATTATATTTATCATATGCATTCATGCATATCAAGAGAACTTTAGAATAACTATAAATATTTTTTATCTAATATTAATCATTCACAGGCTATAACTGCCTTCTGTCCTTTCTGCCAATGGTGTATTTATTAAGATATTTTAATAACAATTCTAATATTTTTCATTTTAAGTTAAAATATGTTTGCTTACCACAACTATATCTGCATTTTTTCAATACTTGCTTTTGATACTAGAAAACAAAGATCAGTCAATACTTTAATTTCTCAAGCATTGTAAACAGACGTGAATGATTCCTTAATGCAGCAATCACCTTTAGGAAAAAAAAACCCATACTTTTAAGTGCAGTTTATGCATTTACTAATTCCGTGCTGCATTCTCAGAATGATGGGCTGCACATGATTAGCTTATTCCTTTTATGTTAATTACTTAATTTAAAAATCAACTTTTATTTCAGGTGCCATAATAATGTCTCAATGTCAATAACAGAATTACAGTGAGAAAATCTTGAAAAGAATACATTGAGTTTAAATTAAGCAGAAAAGAAAAAAGGAAGGTAAATTTAGACAAGATTCAATTTAGGATTTTACCAGAATATTTAGTTGCCTTAAAAAATACAAAGTATTGCCACTTCAAATGAAAATTTCTTGAGAAAATCCAGTCCTTGTTAAATGAAGTGTTTTTAACAAAATGAATTTTCACTATCAGTGTATCAGAGTCCTTATTACATAGTATTCTTACCAATCCTTGGTGTTGTTAGACTCAATTTTTGTCTGCTGGATTTAAAATAGTGTCTCATTTTGGCTTAATTTTCAGTTTTCTGATTACTAATGTGATTTAACATATTTCATATGTGGATTGGACATTAGAGTTTCTTTTCCATCACTTGCCTATTTTCTTTTGCCAACTTTATATTGGGTTGTCTTTCCTAACTTATATTTTAACCATTATTACTATATATTCTGAATACTCATTTTTGATTGACTAAATGCACTGTAAATGTTTTCTCTCATTCTGTCATTAGTACATTTCCCTTTTTAAAACTGTCTTTGCACAAAATTGTATTATTATGTTTATCAATCTTTTTCTCTATGATTTTTGCTCTTTTATATCTCATTTAAATCAATTCCTTAACTTAGAATTTAAATATATTCTTTGTCATTTTTTTCTTGTAAAACTTCTAAAGCTTGCTTTTTACATATATGGTTAATCTACTTGGAATTGACTTTCTGAGTGGGAGTGTATGTGTATATGTTTATGTATAGTTTAATACAAAAAAGCTTAGAGTTTAATATGGATTAGCAATTAGCACCAGTTATTGAAAATCTTCACTTCTCTATAGTGCTAGTACTGATATATGTAAAGTTTCCACCTACGTGGCCTAATTGTTCTTGGTCTGTTCTCTTACCTATTTTCTCTTGGTATGTTCTCTTACCTATTCTGTTCTATTACTTGTTTGTCTATAATATTTGAACCAGTCGTATATTCTGTTTTGTACAACTTGAAAAATAACTCCTGAAATCTGATAAGGCACATATCCTCATTTTAAGTTCCTTCAAAATTATGACTTTTCTTGGAATTTTGCTATTCCATGTAAATTTAGAAGTAACTTTTCAAGTTAAGAATAATATTAATATTAAATATTTATTGTTTTCTATGCATATGCAAAATGTATCTCCCTATTAATTTTTTTCCTTATTGTCTTTTATGTATGACTTCTTAATTTCAGGGCACTTTACTTCGCTTAACTATCACTCAGGACTATTTTATTAACATTTTAATGTTATGTAATATTGAAGTGTGAGAGTAGGCCTGTTTGTGCCAACACTCAGTTATCCTAGACTGCAATGCTTAGAGAGGTCTAAAATCTGTTAGTTTTAGCTTTTCTTCTTTCTCCTTTATTTTATAAATTTCAGTCTGGTTTTTTTGTTGTTGTTTTTATTCTTTGTGTTTTCTTTTTCTGGACGAGTACCCATTTCTAGCAGCACCTTTTCCTCCTTTCCATTTTTTTTTTTTTTTTGTCTAATCTGCTGCCAACCAAGTTTTTAGATTTTTTTCTGAGATATAAGTCAATTTATTTCAAGTGTGAGGTTTAAAACACAGTAATTAATTAGCTACTAGTTGTTGATTAAATACTGTACACCAGTTTTTGTATTTGACATTCTAGGTTTTCCCAGCAACACTACTATTTCAAATGGATGGTAATCACCAGTAGATAGATGAAACTAAGGATAACATGCCCCAGATCATGATGGTAAAACGCCATATAGTCAGGATTGAGTCCATGTCTGTCTATGTTTTTCCTCCTAGCACCACCCTACCTCTAACACATAACAAGATTTTAATGTTGAAGTTTAATCAGAGTTAGTGTGTTGTACAATTCTAAAACCAGACAACCTGATTCTGAGGCAGAATTGGTACCTCTCCCTCCCCTTGGGGCCATAGAGCAACTGCTTTGCCAGATAGTTTGTAGGAAGGGAGAGTGGCTGGGTAAGTAGGAGAGATGGAGGTACCTGGGGGCTAGAGCTGCAGAAAGCTTTCAAAGATGGTTGTGGTGAGCTGAATAAAGCATGTCAGAGCTGCAGATTGAGGAAAGGAAATAAAGAGTTTTGAGATATTAGCCTGTTCTGCTGCTATACATGTTTTTATAACAAAAATTAAATATGATTTGTACATAGGTGATAATGAGTATAAAGTGATGTTGATTCCTATGTAATTTTTTTCGAGGCATGGGGAACCAGATGAGTAGAAATACAGTATTAATTTTTAGTAGTAAACGGGAAAGAAAAAGCCATCAACTGGGCTGTGGCATTGCCAACAAGAGACATTTGGAGTATGTTTAAGAAATTAAAAACTAGTATCTGCATCCAGTGAGTCACTCATCTAGTTCCTCATGTCCAACCTTGTTATGCTCTAGGCTCATGGCAGGGGACATTTCTTCTTCTAAGCCCACATAAGCTGTAGCCCTGCAGCAGAGCTCCTGTTCTCCTAGCAGTGCCTCAGCCCCCATCATTCCTCTTGACTGTCTTCTCCATTGTTTTGTACATTTGTCCATCCACTTCGGTAGCCTCTGGCCAAACTGAGTTGCTGGTTTTTTGGAGAGGGCAATCCAACTTTTATCCCCTCTTAACAATTATAAATATCAATAATAATATTATTATACGATAATGATAGTGATTATGGACATGGTGGTATAGTTACCAAATAACAGGCTTTGAACAGTTTGCTTATAATCCCATCATCTCATAAACTTGTTATTTATTGTGCATATTTAATGGACTATGAATTATTGTGTTATTGCTGCATACCTGTACCGTTAGAGGTCTATTGTTTCCTTCATGGTGTTTAAAAATTATAAATAATGGGACCAGGCACGGTGGCTCACACCTGTAATCCCAGCTCTTTGGGAGGCCAAGGCAGGTGAATCACAAGGTCAAGAGATCAAGGCTATCCTGGCCAACATGGTGAAACCCCGTCTCTGCTAAAAATACAAAAAGTAGCTAGGTGTGGTGGTGCGTGCCTGTAATCCCAGCAATTTGGGAGGCTGAGGCAGGAGAATCACTTGAACCCAGGAGGCAGAGGTTTCAGTGAGCCAAGATGGCGCCACTGCACTCCAGCCTGGCAATGGAGGGAGACTCTTGTCTCAAAAAAAAAAGAAATTATATGTAATGGACCTTACTTACTTAGATACTACTTTTGGGTTACTCAGTGGGTATTAACTACAACACCACTATAAACTGCTGAACACTATGGGTTATAGTTATAAGAATTATACTTGGTTCTGTTTACTTTGAGAACCAGAGTATTTTTATCTTCAGTAGTCAGATTGCGTCACCCCAGTATCCATTACAATACCTAAGAAATATATTTTCATTCCAGGCTTTGGGAAGATTATAAAATGATGTAATGTGAGTTAATCAACTGCACAATGGCTGCTGTCCCATATAAAGTAAGCAAAATTATACATGACAAATGATGAGTTGCAATATGAATCTTCAGTTCCTCCCTCACTGTGGATCTAGTGTATGCCTTTAGCATGTGGAGCTAAGCCCAGCCTAGATCGCTTGCCTTGTGTAGTCTGAATGCTTGAGTTTTTCTTCTGGATGGGCCGCAGTATTGCATGATGACTTTTGTCTAGTTGTTAACTTCCTCATGTCCAGATCCTTGTGATATCTGCAGAATAATGGTTATTATCTGTGTCTATAATTACCTGTGGGTGACTTTATGTGCCAAGTCTTCACTACCAGCATTCCCATAGGGCTTGGTTTCCTTCCAACCCATTTATCAATTGCCTATCACCAAGTTGTATATGCCTGAGGATATACAACTTCAGGAGCCTCTGTAACTCTGACTGTGCTGTGCATTTTCTCTGCAAAATCAAGCCAGTGAAAAAGGTTATATTCTACTCATTCTGGCAAGAAGGGAAGATGTCTGAACTGAAAACAAGGGTACAACCGTGGACCCTGCTATGCCCTGTCATACTGTTAAAGCTGAGCATAGTAGTGTGTGCCTGCAATTTCAGCTACTTGAGAGGTTGAGACAGGAGAATCACTTCAGCCTAGGAGTTTGGGACCAGCCTGAGCAACATACCAAGACCTGGACTCGCCAAAAAAGAAAAAGAAAAATGTCTCCTTCGCTGTCACTTTTCAGGGATTTTTTTTTAAAACTATTTTCCCCTTATGTGGATATTGTTTGTATTTTTGTCTTGATCTCAGTTATCTTCCAGCAATAAATACTTAAGATATTGCTATCATCATTGAATCTTGCAAATAATTATTACAGAAGGATAGAAAATGGTATTGAAGGATTAAAACATAAATTACAAAGGAAAGTAACTGAGCAATGCCCTTATTTATTTATTTTCTTAGAGAAGCATGGCATATTTTTAAGAAGACAATTTTTGGCATCACAAAGCATAATTTTTCTTCCTGGGTCATTGAATCAAAGCATTACTGAGGGAGCATTAACAGCCAGGTGTGCCTGGCTCTACAGCTCATGGGCCTCCTGTCCAGTGGTTTGCTGCCCTTTCTGGTCATGCCCACTTTGCATGAACACTGAATGTTTTTCTTCCCAGAAGCCATTGAAAGAACCAACACTTGTCAGAGCAAATCATATTTGTTATCTAAATATGAGGATGTTCTTAAAAACAGAACAAAATGTAACATATTACTCTACAAGACAAATTTTTTTTTAAGTACTGGTTAGAAGTGTGACTTTTTCCACTGCTGCATTTTTTCCATTAAGAATTAGCCAAGGAAAATGACAGTGAATTATGCATTATATACTACATGCATTATACACAGTGACTTATGCTTTATACACTACAAAGAAAGAAGAAATATGGAGGAAATAATAGGAAGCTAATAGATAAGAAATATGTGCTTAGGTCGGGGCAAGAAGAAAGTCAACTTTTGAATTTTATGAAAGAAAACAAAGGCTTCAATGAGTAGTGTGTGAAGGGGTGTCTCAAGAAGAGGTAATGATTACTGAAATGAGGGAGATACCATCTTAAGCAATTAGAAAGGACATGTGTGAAAGCATTGATATACAGTCAGGTTACAGTGATTTTGAAGAACCTAAGTAAAAATGAGACCAAGATTTTCAGAAAAAGCAGAATAAAGGAAAATAAACCCACAAAAGTGAATTTGACCAATAAGCTATTTGATAGTGGATGTGTTTTGAGGATTATTTACGACATGTATCAGTAGGTATTGTTGTTATGATCATAGGAAAATCCTGGGGAAGAGTGTTTTTGAGTGGCCATGTGTATGATGTGTCTTCTTATCAAAGTCTCCCTATGTTAAGAAGCTTAATTCTGGAAAGTTTTAAATTGCTTCTGGATACACATAGGAACTTCTGGCAGAGTTTTTCTTTTCTGGAAATAAAGTCATTTAAATTTTTTACAAATCAAATTCTGTTTTTTCTTTTATTTCAAATTTTCTAAAATTGATGCTACATTGGCAATTCTGTTAAAGTTCAAAATTAACAAATTTTATTACCAGAAGGGCTTATATCATGACTGCCTAAACATTGTATTATTGGTCCAGATTCAAAATTCAAAATTTGAGTATTATTTTAATCTTTCTCTTTTCTATCAACTGATTCGAATCACAGATATTTAAATGTCTGAAGGCCAATATATTCTGTGTAATGATTTACACATTCCTGAGATGTTACAATAATTCATGATTCATTTGAAAGTGGGAAAAAGAATATTTTAGTTTTACCCTCATGCCTAGATATTTAAAATATAGTTATGGGGCTGGGCATGGTAGCCACTGTAAGCCCAGCACTTTGGAAGGCTGAGGTGGGAGAATTGCTTAACTCAGTGAGTTCAAGCCTGGGCTACAAAGCAAAACCTTATCTCTCCAAAAAAAAATTATTAAGCCATGGTGGTGTGTGCCTGTAGTCCCAGCCACTTAGGTGAGAGGATCCCTTGAGCCTAGGAGGTTGAGTTTGCAGTCAGCTGTTACAACACTACTGCACCCCACCTGAGTGACAGAGCAAGATACTATTTTTTTAAAAAAAGTATATAGTTATAGGTATTGAAATACAGAGGTAGCCCTGTTATTGTAGAACTTGGTAATCATTTCTCAACTCCCATGTTGGTTTCAGTTTTTTTGTTCACGTAATGCTATGTGCATGTTTTGAGTGAAGTGCATATTTTAAATGAAATCAAATGCCTGAAGTTTTTGAATATTATATCCACTGAGTATTTTCTCCATAACTTATGAAGGGCACAGCATTAACTTATGTTTGTGAATTCCCTATTATTTAGCCCTTAGAACCATTTAGTTCCTAGATTTTAGTTTCGTTTAACTAGGCCTCGGTTTTGAAGTCAACAAATAATTATTCACAATTGAAATAATGAAAAAGTGTTAACCAGGCATGGTGGTGCATGCCTATAGTCTCAGCTACTCCGGATTCACTTGAGAAGTGCTTGTGCCCAGGAGTTTGAGGCTTTAATGAACTGTGATTGTGCCACAGCGTGGCAGTCTGGGTGACAGAGCAAGACTCTAACTTTAAAAAAAAAAAAAAAAGGAAAACGTAGAAAATTTTAGTTCAACTAAGGTTTTGAATTTAAAATAACTAAATTTGGGTTCCAAAGCATTCCTTTTACTTGTAACCAAGTACTACTGAGAATTTCCTTCAGACATAGCCAAAATAAGAAGACAACAGTCCTTGGTACATTACAAAAAATAGATTGTTACAGCTTCAGGTGAAATAACTAATGTTAGCTTATTCATTTTTAAATAGACTGTCCCTGCCATCTGTAGAGAAAACATTAGCTGGGGGGAACACATTGTTTACTGAAGATATTCCTAGGTTCAAATTATATGACAAACACAGATGTAATTCAGTGTACAAAATGAAGGTTCTATATTTCCTGCGAGTGTTGTTATCAAGCTTTCTCATATTAAAATGTCAGAATTGGCTTTATAAAAAGAATATAGCACATAGCCCAGCATATACCACCACCTTCTTGTTCATTATTTCCATATCTTCTTTGAGAATTAGGAATCATTGAGTCATTGAATACACATGATTTGTTAGTAGCCTTAAGAGTGACATTCACATGATGAAAATTTCCATTCTAACTTTTCATATTTAATTTAAATACATTTATTATATATATTTATTTTTTTAAGAAACAAAACATGATGATTTTTATATTTTGTTTTATAATGTTTCTAGCTGACCTTAGTTCAGCTATACAGAACTCAGTTATCTTAGTTTAGAATACAGAATTCTAAGTAGTTCCTCAATCATTTAATTCTTAATTTATGTATTAATACTATATTACAATCATAATGACTACTGTGTATTGAGTACTATTATGTTTTTATAATGCTAGGAACTTTATATTTACTGTTTCTAAATATTAAAGCTATACTGAAAGGCAGATTTTAATATCACCGTTTATAACATGAGAGAATTGTGACTCAGAAAGGTTAAGTAACATATCCAGGTTGTACAGCTTGCATAGTATGTGGCAGAGACAAAATTAAAATCAAATTATATCTCAATTTAGGCCTCTTATCCATCCAGTAAGCCACATTATTTGAAATGTTATTTGTCTTAGTCTCTTTTGTGTTGCTATAACAGAATACCACAGACTGGGCAATTTATAAAGAAAAGAAATTTATTTACATTCTGGAGGCTGGGAAGTCTAAGAGCATGGTAAGGGCATCTTGTGAGGCCTTCTTATTTCATCATCTTGTGATGGAAGGCAGAAGGGCAAGAGAGTATAAGAAAGCAAGAGAGGGCTAGACTCCCTTTTATAACAAACCCACTCATGATAATGACATTAATCCATTCCTGAAGGACCTAATCAGCTTCCAAAGGTCCCACTTCTCAACACTGTTGCATTGGGAATTAAGTTTCCAATATATGAACTTTGAGGGCAAACTATACCAGTTATGTAGTTGTATTTCATATAAAAGAGATTCCATGGTTCTCATGAATCAAATTTAATATCTGAAGCCAAAGTTTCCACATTTTCCAGAATGTATCTCTCTGATCTAGAAAGTATATGATCATAAGTCCCTTCCTTCAAAAGGCTTAGACCATGTAGGATCTCTTTAAAGCTGAAAAGACAGCCTTCAAGTCAATGAGAATGTAAGGTGGAACTTCTTTTTATTAGAGCTTTGATGTTCTCAAAGTGTCTCATCAATGTGTCCTGTAGAAAAACTGTAATAGAGGCCAGTATGGCCATTAGACAGAACCAGGGAGACCCTTAAGAGGGTAGAAACAATTGTTAAAATTGTTTTCAGTAAAAATAGTTTCAGTATAGAAATGGAAATGTTTTAAGTAATTTCTCTGGAATCTTGAATGTCTAATTCCTTGTGTTTAATTCTAGGAAAATAAAGTATAAAATAATTTATAATCTCCATGTTTTATATTGATAACATGAAACTTATGTATGGCTATAATTTTGCCCAGAAAAAAAATAATAGATATGGGGAAAAGGTGGTAGGTGGAATGGGGAGGGATAATGCAGAAGATGGTAGAAATTGTGTGCCTGCTGTTTATTTGTGAAAATAAGTATGAATGTAAGTGTATAGTTGTCAAATGTTTTATCTACATTTCTGCAGATTCATATGTATCTATTCAATCAACATGTGGCTTTGCCAAGGAGATAATGTATGGGGAGTGTTTTGGAGGATGATAGGGATTTACTGCTTTTAGCTCTATAGAAGATGGTATACCAGCAAAGACCTCTATATCCCTTCTGTGGGCTTACCAAATGCAGAGATTTTTATATTGGATACCAGGAAAAAATTTACAGAAGTAGACTGCTTATAAAAGAAAGCGATGCCTAAAATAAAGGTATTGAAAGTTTGAAAATAAAGGGATAGAAAAATATCTACTGGACAAATGTGAATAAAAAGAAAGTCTGTTGTACTAATCTTGAGGCAAAAGACATCATAAGGGACAAAGAAGGACATTATATGCAGTAAAATGAAAAAATTTCCCAAATGAAAAGGAGTGATTACAAGAATATCATGTTCAAAGACATGGAAGAATAAAAAATTTTTGTGGATAATACCCTGGAGTTGTGTCTGTTGCATGAGTTTATGAAAGAAAGTTAGGGGTTAAACTCCTAGGTCAGGTTATTGTCAAAACTTCAATGTTCTTAGAGTGTGTTTGCTTCTGTTCTTGGCACTGAAATAAGAGAAGTCCTGAAATAGAGAAGATTCCATAACCATGGGATATATGATATAAACAGTGATATGGCCAGTTGTAAATGTTTGTATTTTAGTTATAAGCCATTGCTATAAATATTTTTAATCTGGCAAAAAATAAGTAAAATACATTTTAGGTGCTTGCTATTTCTTAAATTCAATAGTTCACACCCAACTAGATTGAATTATGAAGTCAGAATTGAATTGCTACATTAAAAAAAGTTGTTGCTATTTTCAGAGGCAAGCTTTCGAGAATCCTCTTGATTTTACTTGGTTGTAGGTCATGGTGTGGTATGGCACGTATCGACTTGACCTTTGTAGAAAGAAATGATGTGAAAAGCTCTGGCTTGACTTCTTGATATCTGCTATACTTACGTTAGCACAGAGAAGCTTAAGTCTTTCACAGCTCTGAAATGTATATATCCAGATGCTACACATGACAGAAATTTTGGTGTTCAGAATCCTCTTTATTTCCAAGTTGATAAATATTATACGTGCAGCTACATAAGAAGGAGACTTATTTTGTAGAATAAAATAAACTTTTGATTCATACCAACTACTGAAGATCAGAATGCTAATCCTTTTTAACTGGACTTCTAGAATTTTTTATTTTCACAGCCCTGTAGCTAAAAATAGTGTTTACTTGAACTGGAGCTTTCCATTAAGAGTTGCTGATCCTGTGAACACCTAGTTTGTATATAGCTTAGTCAACATAGGATCAGTTAGTCAGTGTTGACTTGTATTTCAAAAAGTAGACCCTGTTAAAGAAAGCGGTGCTTCATTATCAGCATGAACCATTACATGCCATTTAAAAGAAAAGCAAGGATTTTTAGTTGATGTGTACTGATACATTCAGGCATATGTAGTACATACACTCACGCAAAATGGTGTTAATTTGCTTAGTTTTCTTACGTGAAACGTTAGTTTTAGGGTCACAGAAATACTGTTTATATGAAGTGTAAAAATTGTGTTATGTTTCTCAACTGACCTTTGAAAGGAGGCAAAGTTGGGCCTGAAGCTGCAATATATTTCTTCTAGAATTTTAAGTGGAATATTGAGTATTCAATGAAATTCATGTGTTAAAGGTAAAGCATGAAGACATTAGCCAATGCAGTCGATAACCAGAGTTTTCTGGAAGCTCTGTCATGACTATAGGGTTACTAGATTCATTACTGTAAAGCAGAGTTACAAACAGCTTTTTATACTAATTTCTTAGTGCTATTATCTGCTAAATGCCTCACAAGAAAGATATTTTAATACTTTATTCATTCAAATTGTAGTCGATAATGATAGACACATTGAGATTATTTCTGCTACAGTCTGACACCTAGTCTTTTTTACTGGTTGGTCTATGCTGTGGGACAACAAGGAAAGGGAAATGCAAAAAGTCAAAGTGCAATTAAACTGCACTTGCTTTCAGTGAGATTCTTTATTCAGTTATATACTTAGCTTTTGACTATGATTTATTTTTGTTATTGATATTTTAATAAGAAACTATATAAAATGAATAACAATGAAATATTAGAGGTTGAATAGTATATTAGTGATTTACTGAAGATCAGTAGTCACTTAATAGGTTCATCTGAGGAAGGAATCATTTATTCATTGCAGAAATATTTATTGAGTGACATTCTATGTGCCAGACATTATGCTAAGCTCTGGCGATATAGCAGAAAGCAAAATGGACTATCTTTTCAAGTTGATGCATGAAACTTTTTATAGCTCTGAGTAAATAATTCAACATTTAATCAATTCTGTAACTTTCTTTAGAATTTATACAGCATTTTAGAAAAATAGATGAGTAACAGCTTTTCAATATTTTAATAATCATGAATTAAAGGTCCATAGAAGGATATTTTTATAACCAGTTATATTAATAATAGTATTTATTGAATGTCTGTTTTCCAGGTATTATATAATTCTCTGTCATTCTCATAACAATCCTGAAAGATTTATTATTTTGAATCCATGGTTATAAATTAAAATTCAGGGAAGATTTGAACAAAATTTAGTTATAAAGTTTCTTATCAAACTGTATAGTAATCACCTTGACTGTATTGCTTCTAAAACTGAAAAGTCCATGAAAGTAGAGGCAGTGTCATTCTTGTATATATATTCAGGGCTTGCACTGTGGCTGTGAAATAGTTGGTATTCAATATATGAAATAACTCACTTTCATAGAAAAAAATAAACTTCCTTGATTATATCAAAAGACCATTAAGTTTTACCTGTCTCTAATTACAGGACTGTACAGGGCCATATTGATTTCTCCTCCTGTGCTGGCTGCCTTGAGCTCTGCAGAGACGGCCTGATGTGCAACTGGCAAACAGTCAGGAAAAACAGAACCTGAAACAAAGTGGCTGAGCAAGGAAAAGCTGTGCACACATGCCCATCACCTTAAGAGTACAATGCCTGCTCTCATATGGAAGATAGAGGATCCCTTTCTGAACAATCCACATTAGTCCTTCATACTCTGAATAATAATAGCCTTGTTCTTACCTAGCCTTACCTAGTCTAATTACTTTCATTTTAAAAATTTGTTCTTTAAAAATATTGGCTAATTTGAAATCACACCAAAAGATAGTTTATTCTTTTATATTTTTGCCATGTAATTCCTGCTTTGGAAAGGATGATCTCATCTTATGGTTCTCAAACTTTATTGTGCATCAGAATGACTTGGAGGGCCGGTTAAAATACGGATTCCTTCCAGGGGTTCTGACTTAGGAGTTCTGGGGTAGGAACCAATAAATTGCACTTCTAGCAAGTGTCCAGGTGATTTTGATCCTCTGTAATCCTCTAAAAATAGAATAAATCGTGGCTCAATACTTCTCATTTGAAGGGAAGAGTTAGGAAAGAAATTATTTTCAATCAGTGCAAGGCTAATGATTGAAAATAAAGTTTTTGTTGTCACTGATTTGTTTTGCTTTCACATATAAGTCTCCCTGAAATTTTAATGCAAACATGATTTCTTAGACCCTTTACCTGCTGTAAAATCTTTCCTTAGATGAGGAAGATTTCCTCATGTGAAGACCATTTGTTATTTAATTAGGCTTTCTAAGTGGGGAGAAATCACTTGTAGAGTATCCCATATTCAATTAGAATTGATGCTGTTCCTTTAAGAAATAGAAAATTCAGATAAATAAGGTCTTCAGTTAGAACAAAAATTTGTACACTGTACTTTCTTCTCCATCCCATTCCTTGGAGATATAAGGGAATCAAACTCACTGACTGCAGGCAAATGTATATGATTATATTGCTATAACAATAGTTTGAGGAATGATAGGTTGGCAGAAGAGGTAACTGAGTGAGTTGAGTGAGTGAGAGAGTAAGTAAGTGAGTGAAGTGGAGGAGCACCAGTTGTTGGTGAGTAATTTGCAGCATGCTACAATTGCAGAGCACAAATTCAGGATTTGAGGTAATTAAATTTTAAATCTTAATTCATTTAGATTCCAGAATCATAGGGTTTGATAATACATTAAAAGTCTCTGCTTGATTACAGATGATCTGAGGATATATTGTTGTGGTAGAATAAATTGGGTTACACTACCTTCCTTGCTTGCTTCCAGGTATCAACTGAGACTGATTTTAGAAGAAAGTCTATTATAATCCAGAAAAACACAACTTCATAATCTCAAGTGTGGAGATCCCAAAAGATAAAAATACAATCCTGTAAAAAATAATAAGACATTCTATAAATTATATTTATTTACATTTTAAAAAGGGGTTAATTTGCAAAACATAAAAACAAAACCAAACACTGTACACAATAAAATAAGAAATAATGGCACAAATTTTTACAAGCAAAAACACTCAGGTATACTAATAACAGTCATACCCAGTATGACAGTTATGAGCAGACAAACTGTATTTATAAAGAAATAGGTCAAAAAGGGAAATGTATAAACGCATATCGCTGTGGTTGATGATTGTGTGCACCCAGCTTTTTATAACTGTAGTCATCTAAAATTCCATGATGAATAAGCTAAGCTTTTTGGCATGATGAAAAATGCAGTGGGTCACCAACACATACATAGTTATCCAAAGAGGCAAGATCCTGATACATTTTCTTTCACAAATGCAGATATAACAAAATATTTCCTTCATTTATTGAAGAAATTTCAACATGTTTGAGTATAGAAACAATGCTTATATGCAAAGTCAACATTCTGATAATGCACTTCTCATGGAGTCAAATTTCTGATGTCCAAGGCATTCATAGAGAAAACTGCCCTCGTTCTCAGAGAGAAACCAGTTCTCCTCCTGTGTTTGTTTCATCTGGGCCCCTGGTGGATCGGATGATGCCTGCCAACATTGAGGGTAGATCTTCTCCACCTAATCCGCTCAAACTCACACACTAATGTAATCTGGAAGCACCCTCACAGACACACCCCAAGAAATGCTTTAATAGGTTTCTAAGTATTTAATCCAGTCAAGTTGATCTCTAAAATCGAATCCACAGGTCTACCCCTTGATAACTTGGCTCCCATAAGTATCTCCTTAACCATACTTAATTCCCAAATAAAGACCATAACAACTGTCTAACATGATGCAACTAACATGATGCAATCATCCTGCATGTGACCGAAAACTAATCCCTTCCCCAGAATTCAGCTTTCAAGATTTCGTATTCAAGATTTTAATATTTTGAAATTGTCCTTTTCAGGATTGTAGACATGAGAGATTTTAGACCTAAGGGATTTAGACTTTTGGGATTTTTAAAAACCTTTTCAGATTTCAACGTTCAGGATTATGATATGTGGGATTGTGTCTTTCAGGATTATGATCCAAATGCATTTTAGAAAAGGTCACTGTGAACTAGAGGTCTGAGGATATTTCTGGAAATACTTTGGTCCCATACAGGTTTTTAATACTTTTTTTTTTTGCCTATATGTCTGCATAAAAAGAAATGGAATTATGATAACTTTGAAATGACATTTTACATTAGGATTCAATTTCCACTCTCATTTACTATTAAATTGAGAACGTGTATTTTTTTTGACCTTTGTTCTTTTTTTTACCTTTTTCTTTGACCAATATGAATATAAAATATAATATTTAGATGGATTTCCAATAAATGCTTATTTCATTGAATTTGAATTTATTGTATTGAAACTTTTTAAACTACCCATCTAGTCTAGCCTGACATTTGTATTAGCTTCTTACGGTTCTTGTAATAGAACATATTATCTTCTTCTCCCAAATTAGTAAAATGTAGTATTATAAATACCCCCAAAAAAACAGAGTTAAATTCCTTTGCTAGGATTGTTGAGATGATGTGAGAAGAATTAACTCAACATTCTTAATAATAGAAATATAGTAATCAATATAGTTGATAAATTGTTTTAATGATATCCATTTTTCTTCTCAGAAACAAGTGGGTTTTTTTGTAAGTATCCAATGTCTTTTCATTATATTTTTTTTCATTATCAAGAATTAAATGTAAAATATTTTTTCATTATCAAGAGTTAAATGAAAGAGAAGAAGGCTAATGGAAAAACATGCTACAAGAATTTAGGGATGAAATGTAAATAAATCTCATGTTAAATTATGGTCAAAATGACGAAGGCACATTATTTATACTATTTTATATGGAATGCCCTTCCTGGAACCTTTGAGAACTAAGGTAATTACTAACTCAGTCTTCTGGAATTTTATTCTATTTTTTGTTTATGATTGTAAAAGCTGAGAGATTCTTTTTTAAAAATCAGTTGTGGTTTGAAGGTGTAATCTAAACTTAAAAAGACAAAAGATGAATAGGCATATTATATCAATACTGTGATTTTATTATCCCTCTTGTATGTTCATCATAATTTTTGTATTCTCTTAAAAATCACTCTGAAACAGATTTTTCATCAGTAGATCATATTAAATTTTATTCAGAATATTTCAGATAATGATTTGTATCATTTTGGTAAAGGACAAGATGGGAAACTGGATAATATAAATGCTAGACCTACTTGGTTATTAATTACCTGTATTTCCTTAAGCGACTCTCTTTAAAGCCTGACTCCAATAGTGAATTCTTTTGTAATCAAATCTCCTTAGTTTCCTCACGAGTGAATTTCAATTACTGTTTTTCTCAATATAAGAAGTTCTTGTTCTGATCTTACCACACACACAAAAAAATGGTAACTAACTAGCAGAGGTGATGGATTTGTAGCTTGATTATGATAATTATTTCACAAGGTGTAGGTATATCAAATCAAATTGTACAGCTGAACTATAAAGAATCTTGTTTGATTTGTCAAATATACCTCAATTTTTAAAATGGTCTTTAAATAGAAGTTTTGCAGAATTAAAAAAAAAAAGTTGTTTAAAAGAAATCTTAAATCTCCAAATGTAAACAGATAAAAGTGGAGCTCTCCTGGTTGCAAGGAGAATCTTCTTTTGAGGAAACAGGCAACTCCCAGGTACCCAATGTCATGAGGCAGAGTTTGCAAACCATTATTGACTATCTCTAATTTTCTAATTTTATCTCTAAATTTCCTCCTAGGTCTAAAATGTGATGGTAGTTACTACATCAATACATCATCCTCAAGGGAAAATTGTTAGGTCCACACTGTTTCTAATCTTTGAATTGTACATGTGAATTTCTTTTTTTCTTTTTTTTTTTTTTAAGAAAGAGAGGAAGTTTTTTTTTTTTTTAAGAGAAAGAAGTAGAATAAAAGAAAAGAGAAAGAGGAAGAGAGAACAAGAATCTTGCTCTATTGCTCAGGATTTCATTTAAATCTGTGAAATGCTTATGCAATTACTAAAAAGTGATTTATTTCCTATTATGTGATCACTTTTAGAATAGGTATGATATAATATTGAAAAAAATATGTGTTTTATGGATATGGGGTGGCAAGTTCTGTAAATATTTATTAAATTTGCTTGTTTCAGGTCTGAGTTCAAATCTGATTTTTT